>BQNB010002026.1:0-85290 GCA_026074375.1 Tanacetum coccineum | reverse complement strand
TGGCTGTGATTTTGGCCGGATTATATAGGCATGGATTAGGTTAATTAAAGATGGTTTGTCTTCTTGAAACTCCTACAACTCTTCAACTTTTTTGAAACCGCAAAACACTTTGTCTTCTTCATCGTATGGATTGTATGCAATGATTTTGTACATATAGTTGTGTGGGTTGTGCAAGCATGCAGAATGGAAGTTATAAAATAAGTGGGAAGCATTTAAAGATACAGCCCCATTAAATTAAGGGGCTCAATCTTTTAGTATAATAGATAGATGAGTAATGAGTACTTTAACTAGAAATCTTCTAATCACCCACATATAATAATACCTCTTCTTCCTCTGTCACACGATGACCTATTCATATTTTACAACCTAATTCGTGACTAGCCAAATCTAGGTTATTATATCAATTTAAATAGATCTAGTTATAAGAACCGTCATATTATTATACGATATGACAATTATGTTCGTTGTCAATAGCTTATAGTTCTATTGTAAACAACTTAAAATATATTTTATAATCATTAACAAGATGTCTAACAGACTTAGGATTCATTTTGGTTCTAATAATTAATCCCTTATTATTCTATCGACGCATGCTTTCGGCATTAAACACTATTAATAGTATGGCTCAAAACGTTACCTCCAAACATAACAAGGACGGATCCAAACCGCACCCAAACTCGAACAACTCAAACATGAACGACACTCTTATCTCTAGCGATGTTGATCTAACCCAAACTACATTTTCTCTTATCGTTGCGAATGTATTATCGATTATGGCTTAACACCTAGAACCGAACTCGACTCTAGCAATTCCCGTTGTGAACCCATCTTGACCTTAATCGAAGCTTAACACTGCTTGAAGTTTTAACCTTGAATGATCAAAATGGACCCAAAAATAAGCATGGTAACGAACATGATCCTAGTCACAAACGACGACCCACCAATGAATGAACCAAAACGTTTAACCCGACACGAACCAGAAACCTTACGCGAATACAAACCGAGAGATTTAAACTCAAGAAGACCTAAACTCGAACAATCCAAACCCTATTCCAATCACGAACAGATACGAGATTCAACCCAAAACCGCTGCTACACTTGACTTACGTATGACCAAAAGTAGTACAAAGAAACTCGTTGTATGAATGTGTGTGGTGACCGGTGAGTATGGGCCTAAACGTAATGAAACTTGCCATACCCAGCCGTAAATTGTTTGATAGTTTAGGTTTTTATTTATTTTCTGTTTTGGATAGAGTTTGTGGAAGAACCAAGTAAATAAGAATGCTTATAAACGAAATAGATGAAAACAAAGGGATAAGAGGGAGTAGTTGGTTACTAAGCATATTATATGCTGTGATTTAAGGGATGTGAATTAATTTCTTCTTTTCTATCCCTATAGAATTTTGCCAAACTTAACTAAGGTTACAAATGTAAGTATGATCAACACGTGTAATATCTTAAATATTTAGTCACAGTTTCAAAAAACCATGCATGTGAAGCATGACACATGTAAGTAAGGTCCACACATGTTAAAATAAAATAAAATAACGAGTCGCTCAAATCATAGGGTAAATGGTGTGTGTTAGTTGAGTTTGGTAGGTATTGTTTAGGCTAATGGGTTAAAACATAATATATAACAAGAGTTAAGGCGGAACTACGAAGCCAAAACGCATATGATATAAATAAAATTATATCATATTGAATATATATATGAAATAATAAAAATATGTAGAGCATGTAGACTAATATTTAGTCTAAAGTCGGGTTCACGTTTAATAAACATTTATTACGAACGCGAGACAACCTATTCGGTTAACCGAATATATATATATATATATATATATATATATATATATATATATATATATATGTATATATGTATATATATGTATATATATATATATGTATATATATATGTATATGAAAAAAAATAAAAAAATAATAAAGTACGAGGTTAAATAATGACTCAAAATTTACGAGGTATTACATTCAACCCCCGTTAAGGAACTCTGGTCCCCAGAATTCAACAGGTGACATCAGTTGGCGAGGTGTTTGAGAAAAGGTGAGGGTACTTGCTTTAGCTCCCATGTGAATTCAGGTTCTCGTGATAGTTCCAATAAACTTTGACGATAGGGATATGACTATGCTTTAGTTGTTTGACCACATAGTCTATGATCTTTATAGTATCCTCGATAAAGCGTAGCTCGTTATCGAGTCGAATTTAATTTAGCGGAATGACAAGATTTTCATTAGATAAACATCTCTTTCTGTGCAGGGGTTGAAGCTCCTCTTTTTAGTTTATGTGCCAAAACACTTTTGAGGGGTTCAATAAAACAATTAAACAAGGTAGCAAATAATATTGAATAAATAGTAGGTAATACAAAAATGTCTGCAATGTGTGTGTAGGTACGGATTAGTTGTTATGAAAATTGTTAATGTAAGGATTGAATATATGTATTGATGAGAAGGCAAACGAAAGCGAAAAATTAATAAGTCATATTTGTTAGCCTTAAAATATGTCGACTTATACATAATTACATTAGATTACTTAAGGTGTGACACGTAGGGACTAATAATGTCAAGTTAGGATAGTCATATGGTCATACGCCTATATAACCCCCTCCTTACTTCCATGGAGGGGTGAGGATTCATTTGTAACCATCTCACAAAGTTGTGTTTCTTTCTCTCTCTAGAAACACACACTCTTCCCTGTCTCTCTCTACATTTCTAATAATATGGCTTACTTTCTATTTCATCCTCCCCGGCCTTCGGATCATGTGTTTTAGGCTAAAATATTTATGGGTAACATTTGGTAGCAGATCCTAAGAGTGTTTCGTGTTGATGGGTTGCTTATTGGGGTGTTGTTCGTGGCTTAATAAGCCAATTCGTTGCTTATTTTTAAGCCAAAACCCACGGGTTTGTTTGGTTGGTGGTTATTTTGTACAAAAGCTTGAAACTTTCTTCTCTCTAATGTTTCTAGCTCATTTGTACAAGTAGTTTGTGGTTTTTCAAAGCTTATTACACAAGATCTTTAAGCTTTATTCTCAAAAAAGTGAAAAAAATTTCGTCTCAAAAATCAAAAAGTTTGCATTTTTATTTTAAGACTTTCTTAGATTTACTTAGTTTTGCAAAAGAAATCAGCTAAAAGTGTCAAAATGTGTCTTTTTTGTATTTAAAAATTTGTACTTTTTACACTAGGTGATTTATACCAGTTTTTACACTAGGTGATTTATACGCTTTTATGCTTAGGTGATTTATACACACTTTGGCTTAGGCGATTTAAACCATTTGCATTGGGCGATTTATACACGTTTTGGCTTAGGCGATTTATACCATTTGCATTGGGTGATTTATACCATTTGCATTGAGAAATTTATACACGTTTTGGCTTAGGCGATTTATACACTTTGTAATAGGCGATTTATACCATTTGTACTGGGCGGTTTATACCATTTTTGGTTTTATTAGGCGATTTATACCATTTTCGCTAAATTCACCGACTTCCATCCATTTTCGGTAAATTCACCGAATTCCATCCATTTTCGGTAATTTTACCGAATTTCATTTTAAGGCCATTTTCACCTGTTTTCGTCAAGAACCAAACTTAAACACCTTCCACAACACCAAATCAAACACAACACTTAATGATAAAATGACCATTAAAGATTCACTTAAACGTCAAATGGCTATGAATTTAGATTTTAATGTCAAGTGATCATGAAGTTAATTTGGTATCCCTTATTTGAGATTGAAGTGAGTTTCACGAAGGCGTCTACTTATTTCATCATCGAGACTTCCTTCTACTTTCTACCCCTTATCTTTAAACCCACTATATAGATTGATGACTTTCCTAATCGTATACAGTTATGATTGAGACTTGAATTATCTAGTTTCTAGTAGTTGGGGTGGTTGGTTGAAGACCTAGTTAACTATCACTAAAAGGAGTTACGTTGTATTACTCAGTGTCACACGCAGATGTCGATGTGGATAATTTCAATAGGTGTTGTACTTATTATACTTTTGATGGCGGGTATAGGGTACTTAGAGTCTTTCTTCTGCACCATTCTTCAATCAACAATAGTGCAAGCTTAAGTAACAAATTTGGGGGATTTTAGTTCATTTTCAAGTTTGGTATATTGGGTTTACTTCACCAAGTAGTCATAGCAATAGCCGACATACTACGAGGTTGGTAAGTTAGCCAGAGAGTCTAAGGTTGAGATGTAATCAGCAGTTCTCACAGGATATTTGAAGCTACAGAACGTCAATGGTACTTCATAGTCTTAGCAAAATCTTTCAAAGTTCTTCAATGTCTTTCATAACTTTTCAAGATTGTTGCTTATGACAAGAACTTCTCGAGTATATGGTCGTACACATCAATGATGCTTCCGAGAGTTAGAAACCAGCATGGGGAAAACGTGTACTTTGATGTCATCATGTCAACTTCTAGGAGGGAGTAGCTTATACTACTGTACTTAGTATAGTTTGTGAAGTATACTACATACGTGAGAAGATTTGTTGCTGATTTCTCGCATGTACCCCCGAATGGATATTCACCAAGACCAAATGTCATGATATAGTATAAAAGCAGCATTAGTTGGTGTGGTTGGTTGATTCTTATACAAAATTCCGTTGTGCACTTTAAATGTCAATGATAGCAGATCGTCCGAGCTACATTAAAGTTTCAGAATCTGCTCAAGATACGGATGTTGGTTTAGGGGGAAGCTGATTCAGATACTTCGCCAAAAAGGAGTCTATGAAGAAAGCTTTTCAAGACATGCAGCATGAATTGGGGGGAAGTTAATCCAAGTCATGCATACTACAATGGTTCCAGAAATAAGTAAAAACATAGAAGAACCAAGCTGAAGTACAAGTTTCAAGACCATGAGAACTCAGAAGACATCTTCAGCTTTAGAAGTTCTTTCAAAGACTTTATTTTATTGTAATTGTACTTGTTAGGAATATTGTAACTAATTATGTATGTCCACATATTGGGGGAAGATTGTTAGCCTTAAAATATGTCGACTTATACATAATTACATTAGATTACTTAAGGCGTGACACATAGGGACTAATAATGTCAAGTTAGGATAGCCATATGGTCATACGCCTATATAACCCTCTCTATACTTCCATGAAGGGGTGAGTATCATTTGTAACCATCTCACAAAGTGTGTGTTTCTTTCTCTCTCTAGAAACACATACTCTTCCCTTTCTCTTTCTACATTTCTAATAATATGGCTTACTTTCTATTTCATCCTCCTCGACCTCCGGATCATTTGTTTTAGGCTAGAATCTTTATGGGTAACAGTATTGATAATCAAATAAGCGCATACCGAATAACAATACGTATCAAGATCAAGAAATGAATTTATAATGATAATTAATGCAAACGAAAGAATCAAATAATTTATTAATCTTCATAAGGAGTGAATGCCAATGCAAAAGGTTGTATTGAGTTTGATATTTCAAGATTTCAAGAATACTAAGAGAGAGATTAAACATTTTGTGAACAAGATAGCGAACAATCAGAGATTGAACATTTTGTGAACAAGATAGCGAATAATCATTAATCAATGCAACAAAAGAATGAGTAGATCATAAAAGAAGAATGGTCATAGCATCGCGAAACGAATAAATGAGAGTATATGAATAAACAATAAATTCTATCGTGAGCAAGTAAAATATGAATATGTCAACGACTTAAGAGAGCACATAAAAGAACATATGTACAAATGTAATAATGATCAAAAGAATAAATATATACCGAGAATGATTCACATAAACAATTTACAAACCAAGGAAGTATGAAGAATCAACCGTACGAATAATCAAGCAAACAATGAATCAATTGATCATAATAATGGTAAGATAGGAGTAGGTGTCAAGAATATCATATTCTAGTAATGGTCAAAAAGGAAATGAACGTAAGTAATTTTGAAAGACTTTAGAGAGTCATTCATTACATTAATCGATGCAACAAGGGTATTAATACTAATAGTTGAAAGAGACGTATTTCAAAGAAACAATATGTCAAGATTGCTAACGAGATGGGTGAATTAATTGTACAAACAATTAATTATTAAAGAGAGTTAGTACCAAATGGCTAAAACAAGCACATATTAAGAAAACGGTATATCAATGATGTTAAAATGGGATATGGGAAATTAATTGTACAAATAATTAATTATTAAAGAGATTGGAAATATATGTACCATAAAGCGAACAATACAGCGAGAGTTTTCAAAGAAATGTTTTAAATAAAAGGTCATCATTAGCTATGATGGTCGAGATTCTCTCTTCGGAGTGGGTATTGTTGGTTGCGTCGTTTCCAATGATATTCTAGTCGGAAGAAGTGACCTTCATTAACATGGTTTGTCTCAAGGGTCTTTATGCGTGATTCGTTCTCTGCATCTTGGATCTCGTTTCTTTCTACGTAAAAGAGCATGCCGGTCATACGTTGGGCTATAAGTCGCTTGATAGTTGTCGAACTTTAGCAATTATCTTTTTGATGACATGATACTCTAAAATTTCAAGAAGTAAAAAGAAAAAGAATGATACGTTAATGAGCCATGTTTAAAAAGTAGATGTTCCAAGGCGCCATGTACGAGGTGACAAGTTAATAGTCGTATTCAAATTTGCCAGCATGATTCTATGCGGTGGGTTACGCGATGACGTATGCGTTACAAAAGTACGAGGCTAGTGTTCAACTCGGAGTCGAATAGTAAAATAACCAATAGGATCGACAAACTATGTCGAGTTTCATTATCGTCGAAAATGGTATTATGAAAAAAACATGAGAAGTTCTAGAGACCATTGTATCGCTAACAATGTCTTAAGAAGGTTTTAGAGATCATTGTATCACCCACAACGTCTTAAGAAAAGTCTTAGTATTTGTATAAACAACATTTATATAAAAAGAAAATATGGTGACGCTCTAGAAGGTAGACACAAGTGATCGAAAATAATCAACATATATATAAATTACTTTTATATAAATAAGTAGCGGTACACCCGAAGGTACGCGTAAGAGATCGAAAGGCAAATAGAGTATGTATATAAATATCCTTATATAATACTAGTAGTGATGCTCGAGGGAGAAAACTGTAAATATACGAAACCAGGAAGTACGCGCGCACGGATATCGGATACAACGAGGAGAGACTCTTAATTATGAAAATTAGTTATAGTCTAGGTTTTGAAAACGACCTAGTTTTCTATACCAGTGCTCTGATACCAATCTATAACACCCCCAAAATTCGGAACGCAGAGGAATACAACATGGGGTGCTACTTCATAGTCTACACCAATCTGTCACACCCGGGCCGAGAGCGCGACTTCATAGCCACAAAGTACTGGTTACGAAAAAGACCTCAAAAGAGACGTTTTTAAAATAATTCAACATTTGATGTATTAAAATATCATAGTTACAACAGGTCCTAAATAGTTTACAAAATACCACAAGTGTTTAGATAAAACATGAAGTTTAGATAAAGTTTTCATCGAATGTAAATAAGAAGAAGTCTTAACAAGCATATTGTTTTTCAAAAATTATGTTTCATCGAATGTATAAAGTAAAGAGTCTCCAAAGTACATATCCGTGCGGCTTCCTTCCGAGCAAAATACCTAAAATACCTGAAATAAAATATGTTAAAAAGTCAACAATAATGTTGAGTGAATCCATAAAGTTTATAAGTAATAAATGTAGAACACAAGTGATTCGATAATTAATATATAGTATATATGTGTGTGTATATATATATATATATATATATATATATATATATATATATATATATAAAACTAAATAATAATACCAAATAGTAATAGTATAGAGAGTATCCCATTTGATATGACAATTACTTTAGGAAAAGTAATAGTTTATCTCCCGGATGTCGTATCCTAACGAGAGATGAATTTAAAATCCACGAAAGCGTTTTGTTTGATGCTTGAATATCGAATATTTTTGTTTTTGGTTTTAAACTAAAAAATTAATAAAAATAAACTATATTAAAACTATATATCAAATAACGAGCAAATAAACGGAGAACGATATATTATAAAAGGTATGCTTGCTAAGTGTATTGACTAGATCCTTAAGTGTGAATTAAACATACAATTAAAAGTCCTTATATGATGAACCAATTATCTTCTCACAGCGTTGGCTTATATTGAAAATAACTCTTTTAAGATAACGATTTACTAATTATTACCAATTATTCTTACGGCTTTTGCCCGCTCGAATAACCAAAACAATAATTTAAGTAATATAAAAATTACTAATCAATATTTTCTCCTTTTTATTAATCAGACGTCATTCCTAACAGATTTACACTTAGCAGCATATATAAAAATCTACTCACACACATAATAATAAAACTAACACTATCAACAAAGCAAACATTTTTAAACTAAATATAAGACTACAACTACTAAAAAGAGAAACGGAAAGAAAGACAACCGATTGAAGAAAATGAAGACGAATTTAAACCACTCGATCTTATAAACTTAATTAAACACTAAAGATTAAAACTTATTTATTTGTATGACTACATAGTAATAAACAACAAACTTTAAAAACAAAATATCCTTTAAAAACTAAAACGCTTATAAACATTATAGTAAAATAAGCTTATAAAACCCTAAGCTCCTCCCCTAAGTGCTTGAATATATTTCATCAACATTAAAACCAAACAAGGTTAAAGATGAACAAATAAAAATAAGCTACAAAGACAAAATAAGCTAGATTTATTCAAAACATAAGGCTAATAAAATATAAACAACTTTAGAATCTAAATCTACCCGGAAACTAAGGTGTTATACAATCAAGTGAACTCGATCGGGTATATTAAGGATTTTAGATCTAAGAAAAAAAAGCTAGAATTAACAAGCAACAACTTTATGCTAGAAAATAAGCTAAAAAGACAAGATCTATTATTTATAAGATACTAATCAACTGAAACCAAGGTGTTGTAAATCAAGTGAACCAGAGACGAGTATATTTCCAGGATTAGATCTTAAAACAATAAGCTAGAAAAGATAATCAATCGAAAATAGCTAAAATAAGCTCACTCGAAAACGCTAAATCAAAAACACGTATAAAAAAAGCTAGTCTAAATATCTATTAAAGAAGCTTATTAGAATATAAGCTTAAGAGATCGGATCCAAAAATAAGCTATAAGCATGAGCTTATTTGGAAATAAGCAAAAGAAGAGAAAGAGTAGAAGAATAAGCATAAAAAGAAAATAAGCATTAAGAAATAATAAGCATTAAATAAAAACCAACCTTAAACATCTTCATTAATAAGCTCAAAATCTTGATTACAATAAGCTAAATAAGCTATAAAATCTTTTACAATAAGCAAACTAATAAGCTAAAAGATATAAAAATAAGCTACACTACTCCTACACTATATTGAAAATAAACTAAATCTAACACACAACTGTACTCATATCTCGAACAACATGAGACGCAAGCAAATGAAACTCGCTTGATGCGTAAAAGATACCAAGATCCTTTTGCATTTGTTGCTAACTATAATTAATCACCGTCTCAACTTAACAACTATTACTCTTAATACAATTCCACACAATTTCCTCAACAAACAAATACCATGATACCACAAGTTTACTCTCCTTTATCATACTCACCAATGTATCCACCCCCTCATCTATCACAACCACAAATTAGTCATTCATCCGTTCCACCATCACAGCAATATCAGTCTCATCAAACCTCATCTGTTCTACCAATTGCTTACAACTCACCTTAATCTTTAACACAACCATTAACTGAGTTCCGTCTAATGGACTCAGGTCTTGCTGTTAATGTGTTTAATCAAGGAGATAATATAATAGCTTGTCTCAATAAGGCAATGGCTTTTCTCATAGTTGTAGCTTCTTCAAGGTTCCCTTCAACCAACAATCAACTTAGAACTTCCTCTAATCCGAGAAACCAGGCCACCATTCAATACAGCAAGGTTATTGTGCAACAAGTTCAAGGGAGGCAAGGATAAAGTTATACTGGTACTAGTTATAAGGAAAATGCTACTAGTTCTAGGGGAAATAATACAGGAGGGCAGGCAAGGGTGGTTAAATGTTATAATTGGCAAGGTGAAGGTCACATGGATAAGCAATGCACTCAGCCAAAGAGGCCTAGGAATGTTGAATGGTTTAAAGAAAAGGCAATGTTGGCTGAAGCACAGGAATCCGGTCAAATTTTGGATTAAGAGCGACTTGCATTTCTTGCAGATCCAAACATTCCAGACAGTCAAGCTGCTTAGACAAGTTTCCAGACTGAGGATCTTGATGCTTATGATTCTGACTGTGATGATGTCTTTAATGCAAAGGCAGTTCTGATGGCTAATCTTTCTAACTATGGTTCAGATGTTATCTCAGAGGTACCTCATTTTGAACCCAGTCAAACTGATATGCATGATCAAAGTGTGCATGCAATGTAAGGTTTTGAACAAATACCAGTTGTTGATTTTACAGATAATGAGATAATGAGTGATAGCAATATCATTTCGTACTCTTAATATTTACAAGAAATGCAAAAGGAAGCTGTTCAAGATACTAATTTGTATGTACAACAAGATTCAATGATTTTATCTGTGATTGAACAAATGTCAGAACAAATGATTAAACATGTAAATAATTGGGAAAAGGCAAATCAGGAAAAAAATAATGAATCCTTAACTGCTAAGCTTGAGAGATATAAAGAGCGAGTCAAAACTTTTGAACAACGTCTTAATATTGAATTAAGCACACGTGAAAAAATGTTTGATTCTTAAATGGATGATATGATTAAGGAAAAGATTGCACTTAAATAGAAAATTGACTCACTTGAACAAAATCTTTCTAATCAAATCAAAGAAAAGGAATCTTTATTGCAAACATTTACTGTTTTCAAAAATGAATCCAAAGAAAAAGAAAGTAAATATATGGATAAAGAAATTGATTTAGAAAAGAAGATAAAGGAACTAGACAATACCGTTTACAAAGTGGGTCAATCTGCTCAAACAGTGCACATGTTAACAAAGCCACAAGTTTTTTATGATAACGCTCACAAACAAGCTCTTGGTTATCAAAATCCGTTTCATCTCAAAAAAGCTCTATGGATTAAGCCAACCTTGTTTGATGGTAGTGTTATACCTAGTCAACATGCTGCTAGTCCTGTGATTGATGTTGCAGAGACATTGATTTTGGAAGAAGTAAGTCGATCCAAAATGCTTGCAAAACAAAACGACCCAATGTCAAAAGAAAAGAAAGTTAATACTAATATAATTAATTATGTTGAGTTAAATCGACTATCTGAAGAATTTGGTAAACTTTTTGTTCCACAACAAGAATTGTCTGATGAACAAGCTTTCTAGTTACAAACTTCACACCCTAATACTGACCAATCTGCTTCGTCGCAAGTCAAAATTGAGGGTCCTAAGGAACTTCCTAAGGTAAGCCTGGTTAATACAAGCCTTAAAAAGCTTAAATACCATCTTGGCCAATTTGACACTGTGGTGAAAAAGCGGATTACACCTGATGCTATAACAGAAGGGGAATGGGGGTTTGAACACCCTAAAACTATTTTTCTAAACGAAATAATTCTATTTTTAAAGACCTTAAAAGACATATTCAATGTGTTTGATAAACATCTTTTAAATGAGGTAACAGAAGTACAAACAGTTTTTAACCAGATAGAAGTTGTTGTTCAACAGTATTTTGTAGAAAAATAGTGTTTTGAAATTCATAAGAAATAACTTTTTCTTGAAAACAATCGACTCTTACAACAAATCATGTCTCAAGATGTTATGATGTGTATGATGAATTCTACTGATATTTTTGATGATGTGAATGTGGAAATGCAAAGTAGTGAATTTTGTGTGAAGTGTTTGAATCTTGATGCTGGTTTGAACAAACAAAATACATACGATGATCTTTTGAAAAGTTACTCACAACTTAAAAAACATTTCATTTCTCTTGAGTTAACAATGCGACTCCATCAAGAAATTTTTCAAAAGGATTCATTAAGTAATAATCAAAATGCTCTTGAAATTCTAGAATATTTTGAAAATAATGATTTTAAAGCTCAGCTACAAGCTAAAGACACTACAATTTATAAGTTAAAGGAACATATCAAATCTACGAGATAAAATGACAAGGAAGAGAAAGTCAAACATGACATGGATGAAATTGAGACCATAAACATTGAATTGGAGCATAGTCTGGCCAAATTACTTTCTGAAAACGAGTGTTAAAATAAAGAAATTGAGCATTTGAAAAAGATTTACAAAGATCAATTTGATTCAATTAAAAATATACGTGCTCTTTCTAAAGAACACTGTGATTCTTTGATTGCTCAATTGAACTCTAAATTGATGGAAAATGCGGATTTAAAAGGTCAAATTCAAGAAAACTTTTTTGTGACAACATCATTACAAAATGAATTAAGGAAATTAAAAGGTAAAAACGTGCTTGATAATTTTGCCACAATAACCAATGCCACATCTATTGCTCTAGGGATGTTCAAACTTGCTTTAGATCCTTTAGCTCCTAGGTTATTGACAAATAGGGACGCTTACGTAGACTATCTTAAGTACACTCAGGATCAAGTAGATACTCTTCGGGGAATAGTCGAACAAGCTAAAGCAAAACAACCTTTAGATAATGCGTTAGACTTTTCCTATAAGCATGGCAAAAGAATTCAGGAGTTACTTGTTTATGTTCGAGACACATGCCCTAACGCGTATAAACCTAGTAAGAAATTGGTAGCTGTTACACCCATGATCAATGTCAAGAAAGTTAGGTTTTCAGAACCTCTCACGTCCTCTAGCAACATTTGTAAATAGGTAGAGTCATCCAAAACACTAGATTCTAACACACCTGTGTTGTAACAACCCGAGTTTCAGGTCAACGTTTATGCCGAGCTATGATAATTATTTTTATACGTAATTAATTATAATCGTTTATGCTATATAAGGTTTGATGAAAACTTCCATTTATTGGGTAATTTCAAGCCGTGATTGAGTTCCTATTTGTTTTTAGCGTCTGAGAAAGTCAGAAAAATTTACATTGTCTCTCCGAGAGCGTGATTATGTTATTTTTGTATTTTACGGCGTTTCCCTGAGTTTTTGTAAAAATCATGTTTAAAGGTCGCGTTTTACGTGATTTAACGTTTTATTAAACGTTTTAAAGAAAAATTAGTGGGATGGATTAAAAATATTTACAAACGTGGTGTGACCCGAGTCTTTGGCCGATTTTAAATTAAAAAGAAAACGCTTTGTACTAGTTTTGAAGGAGTAATAAGAAGGAAGGACTAAAATTGCCAAAGTGCCAGACTCTTTTCCTATAAAAGGAAACCATACACACACTTATAACTTTTTAATCAAAAACTTGTCCTCCTCCTTGTTCTTGAGCTCCACGACCGGCCAAACCTTACCACCGCATTTCCCGTCAAATTTCTGACATGCATTAAAATCCTTTTACATATTATTGATCCTTGTATCAAGGCCTACAAATCCCACTATTAAAATTCTACATGCAAAAAGTTTTGAAGAAGTTAGATTTTTTGTCAAGTTCTTGTGATTTTGATCTTAAGAAGGTGTTTAATATTGCTAGATTGGTGTTATTAGCAAGAGGTTTAGTTGAAAAGGTTTTTATAGCATTATGAGAGCTTTCTATTTATGTTTATGTATTGCCAAATTTGTTTATATTGCGTGTATTATGGTTATTGCTATAAGATTCAAGTAAAGGGAAATTATGGAAAATGTTTTTGGTTATTAATTTTTCTGCCTTTTTGTTGATATCCACTTCCTGCACAATACAAATGCAAAACAAACATATATTTGGCAGTTTTTGCATGTTTTTGGTCATTTAAGCTCGTTTTTAGAGGTAAAAGATATGTGTAATTAAGCACTTATCAAAAGCTCTTTTTGTCGACAAATTTCAAGCAGATCTAACATCATATCTTCCATATTTTGCTTTTGCTATGAACTTGCTCTTGTGCCACACATTTCTTCAATAAGTTGACGAAAGACGGAGTTCTGTGGTGGTTCTTCCTTTTCTTGAGCTGCTTGCTTTTGGGCAAGTAATTCTTGCTCTCTGTGAGCTGAAAGTAAAACCTCATGCTCACGTTGTTGATTAATTCTTTTTAGAAAATCTTCCATCATTGTATAAATTTTGTTATTAAGCTGATTCAGATTATTGATGTAATGCTGCATGGGTTTAATTTGGTCAAAA
Source organism: Tanacetum coccineum (assembly GCA_026074375.1). Lineage (NCBI taxonomy): Eukaryota > Viridiplantae > Streptophyta > Magnoliopsida > Asterales > Asteraceae > Tanacetum > Tanacetum coccineum. The sequence goes on along the minus strand of BQNB010002026.1, from coordinate 71,059 downwards.
TCGAAAGAATTAGAATTTTGGTTCATCGGTTGACACAGAAACGTCGCATGAGGACCCCCGCAGATTTCACAAACAAGATTTTGTTGTGAAAAATTTGGTGAAGTTAGTGGAAAATTATTATCGAAGTTTTGATCAAAACACGGGTTCTGATTGTAAGCATCGTTTCCACATAACTCACAAATATACGTCTCGTACTGGGGTTGTGGAGGGTAGTCGGAAAAATTGAGAGAATTAGGATTTGTATCATATTTACAATGAAAACAAATTCCTCCATAACGCATATTTCCACACCTTTCGCAATTACATTGTCGACAAATCGAACCGTCTAAAGGACCTCCACACCCGTAGCAACTAGGTTGGTAATATGACGTCATTAGAATTAAACAATATAGAGGATAAGAAGAAAGAATTAAACGGATTTGAAGTTAAAGAAGAATATTTTTGAAATTTTTTATAAAGATAATATTAATAAAAATAAAATATTTTTGGTATTTTTTTAATATCTATAAAAGAAAAGGAAAAATAAAAAAAATATTTTTTTATTTTTATATTTATTTAAAGAAAATAAAATGAAAATATTTTTGGTATTTTAAAATTTTAATGAAAGAAAATAAAATAGAAAAAGGAAAATATTTTTGGTTTTTATATTTTTTTATAAGTACGAAAATAAACTTTCAAGACGAAAGGATCTCCAAGGCACTAACTACAAACACTTCGCGTAAATCGTACACCTCTCCCCGGCAGCGGCGCCAAAAACTGATTCGATAATTAATATATAGTATATATATATATATATATAATATATAACTAAATAATAATACCAAATAGTAATAGTATAGAGAGTATCCCGTTTGATATGACAATTACTTTAGGAAAAGTAATAGTTTATCTCCCGGATGTCGTATCCCGACGAGAGATGAATTTGAAATCCACGAAAGCGTTTTGTTTGATGCTTGAATATCGAATATTTTTGTTTTTGGTTTTAAACTAAAAATTTAATAAAAATAAACTATATTAAAACTAGATAGCAAATAGCGAGCAATTAAACGGAGAACGATATATTATAAAAGGTATGCTTGCTAAGTGTATTGATTAGATCCTTAAGTGTGAATTAAACATACAATTAAGTCCCTATTGATGAAACAATATCTTTCTAACAAATTATCTTCTCACAACGTTGGCTTATATTGAAAACAACTATTATTAAGATATCGATTACTAAATTAATGGGTAATTATTCTTACGGCTTTTTTCCGATCGAATAACCAAAACAACAATTTAAGTAATTTAAAAATTACTAATCAATATTTTCCTTTTTTTTATATTAATAACACTTAATTCACTAAACAATTTAACACTGAGCAAGCATATATAAATACCTATTTACTACGCATTTTGATTAAGCTAACACTAATCAACAAAGCAAACATAAACATTTTTAAACTAAATAAATCTAAACTACTAAAAATAAAAAGTGAAAGAGAATAGACCCGAAATGAAGAACCGCAATGATATAAAACCACCCGATCTTATAAACTTAATAAACAAATAAGCTTATCACTTAAAAAGCTTCTACTTCACTAATTAGCAAATAAAGGTGTCAACTTTATCTACTAATTACTTCCATAAAAACCATAAAGATTAAAACTTTATCTATTTATCAACCTTATAAGACCCTTAAGCTTCGGCCTTAGAGTTGGATAGATTTTATCAACATTAAAACAAACAAGGATTAAGATGAACAAGATAATATTAAGCTACTAAGACAAAATAAGCTAGAATTTATTCTAAAGACAATAAGCTAATAAAAAAATGAAAACATTAGATCTAAATCTACCCGAAACTAAGGTGTTCAATCAAGTGAACTCAGATCGGGTATATTTAAGGATTTAGATCTAAAAAAAATAAGCTAGAATTAAAAAGCAACAAACTTTATGCTAGAAAATAAGCTAAAAATATAAGATCTATTATTTTTAGATCTAATCCACCCGAAACCAAGGTGTTCAATCAAGTGAACAAGAGACGGGTATATTTAAGGATTAGATCTAAAAACAATAAGCTAGAAAAATAAGCAATAAAAAATAAGCTAAAATAAGCTCACTCGAAAAGCTCTAAATCAAAAACAATATAAAATAAGCTAGTCTAAATAAGCTATTAAAGAAGCTTATTAGAATATAAGCTTAAGAGATCGGATCCAAAAATAAGCTATAAGCATGAGCTTATTTGGAAATAAGCAAAAAAGAGAAAGAGTAGAAGAATAAGCATAAAAAGAAAATAAGCATTAAGAAATAATAAGCATTTAATAAAAACCAACCTTAAACATCTTCATTAATAAGCTCAAAATCTTGATTACAATAAGCTAAATAAGCTATAAAAGCTTTTACAATAAGCTAAAAACTATACTACACTACTCTTAAAACTAACCTACACTACTATGAAAAATAAACTAAAAACTAACACTCCCAAATGCCATCTGCTGCGTCTGTTTTATAGCCATCAAGTGGGAGGGGCATTTTCGTCCTTTCAGGTGCACAACCAATGAGAGATCCAGATCTAGAGGGTATTTTTGTCTTTTGCCATTTACACGTATTAATTATGCCAATGATTGGCTCGGATGAAACCTCGTAACCGCCATACTGTATACAGCTGGATCCTCTAATGGGAGGCTGCCACGTCACCTTCTAGATGATTCCAATGATTGCTTCGTACTCCTAACCTCGTACCTCGTACCCGAACCTCGTACCTGCAATTAATAACCACTCATTAGCCGCCGCCACGTGGCGTGCTGTCATTGGACAGCCGCTAGTGACGTGTCACCGGAGCCACCGCCGGACACCGGTCAACGGTGGCCAACGGTGGCGGTCATCGACGGTCAACGGTTGCGCACCACCGGTCAACCACCGCCGGACCACCGGTCAACGGTGGCGGTCAACAGGTCAACGGGTGCCACGTGGCAGTGCCACGTCAGCTGGTGGGGACCCACTGTCTGACGTGTCATCTGACGTGGCGCCATGTGGCGATGACGTGGAAATTGCAAAGAAAGCCATGGCAGGATTCGAGACCATGACCTCTCGGTCATAGTCTTAAACACAACACCACTTCCATCTGCGCTAAGCCCACGCATCGTAATATAAGGGTAAACATATTATATTTATGGGCTTTTTAGCCTGGTTCAGATTTATGTTTACTAAAGGTTCAAATAAGGATGAGTAGGGTTCAAATAAGAAAGGTTCATGGGTCAAGTAAGGTACCGATAGACTCGTAATTTTGTGCTCTTTCCAATGATGTGATCGTGGAATATTAATGACTTCGTTTGAACCTTGATAAACGTGAAAACGTCCTCGAAAGTCACCTGAAAATTATCGTTTTTGCTTTGTTTTCAATCCTTTGTACATGAAGACATAAAAACACAAACCAAACATATTTGCAATATAATTACTCATATTTTAATGTTTTAGTCCGTTTTAATGTGTTTTCCGGGGTACAAAATATGTGTGTTTTAGCACACATCAGATTACCCCACACTAAGCCATTGCTGGTCCCACACACAATGTAAATAAAACACGCCATGAAATAAATAATAATATCCCCTTTTAACTTATGACCCCTCAAAATCAAACAAGAACCGAAAAGGTCCATTAAGAAGGTTTAAAAATCATTTATTTCGAAAGCGCCCTCGTTTTAACCACTTATTCAATAAAATATAAAAACTAAGATAAGAATTAAATAACATTATTTAAAAGGCTTTAAGAACGGGAGTTCGTCATCCTTGATTTTCACAACCCCCAAACTAAGCTTAAAACGAAATCACAGTTAAATATAAGATTAGATGCTAACACTACTCATAAATGCTAATTGTGTAAGTATAAACTTAACTTTTTGCTCCTATTATTCCTAAATTCCTCTAAAGATTTTATTATTATTATTATTGGTGACAAATAAATTATGCCCTTATTAATATAAAGTAAACCCGGTTTAGACCACAATTAGTTTGAAATCCTTTCCTAATTCTTCTAATGACTCTCTATCTGGGGAGTCTTTTCAAAGTCTACAATCCTAGATAAGTTTCTAACTCATCAATTTGTTTCTGTTCTAAACTTAGGCTTCCTTTGATGGCTGTCTTATTCAGCAATTGTAGCTTTCCTTTCCTTGAGAGTCTTTTTGCATCTCTTTCCTTCAACATCATCCCTTTCTTTCTCTGTATCATTGGAAATAAGTCTTGAAGAGTCTTTAATAGTTGCTTGGAACTTTGTCATACAATTTCCTTCAGCTGTGGATACTTAAGTTTTTGCAAATTTTTGTATCTTGTACTTTTAAGAATCAAATCATCTGATTTCTTTCTTGAGCAAGAGAGTAGGTTTCACTTAAAGTAGTCTTTGGCTTTTGTTTTCTTCATTCTTAAACCTCTTTCTTTCTTCTTTTGCAATCCCAATTCAGCTTGGATTTTTCTAGCAACCTCCTCATATTTGTCGTTTCCAAGGCTTGATTTGTTGAAGAGTCATTTTCTCATTTTAGGTTTATTTCAACGTATCCCTTTGCCTTTATCTTTAGGGTCAGTACCTTGAGTATCAGTTCCTTGAGTTGGTGTTGATGAGGTTGAGATTGTATGGGGACCAGGAATGCTCAACCAGTCTTGGTCTAGAAATAGCAACAGAAATTCAGGGCTTTAAGATGTTCTTCAGACTCCATAATTTGAATTGGACGGAGTGGGCTTGAAGGACCTGCTTCATCTTCAAAATTTAGGGTCCTTGGAGTAATAGTACCCTGTCTAGCAGTACTTTGAGTTGTCTCCAAATCCAGTTCTTCTGTTTCTCCACTCTTTACATTAGAAGCTTCTTTCTCCTCAATATTAACTTCTTCAGTCTCATCACTGTTTCTTTCCAAATCAGGAGTAACAGCAGCATCTTTGTCAACAATATCATCAAAGAAAGGATGTGCTGAATCTTCTTCTTGAACATTGTGCTCTTCAGACAAAGTTCCTTCATCCTTATTCCTCCCCAATTTGACTGAAGACACTTTCTTCTTATGCTTCTTTCTTCGTCGCTTTTGCTTCTTAAGGTTTTGATTCTCTACCCAAAAAGCATGATGCTTGACCACTGGAGCTACGAATTTGGACAGTTTCTTGAGCTTGGCTTTGAGTTTGATTATTTGTTTAGCTTGAGAAAGGGTTTGCCTCTTGAGTCTCTTAACTCTGTCAAAGCATATATATCTAAAAGTTCCTCATCTCCTTCCAGATGTTCTGAGACTCATCGCTGTGGGAGTATAATCATTGGGAGATTTAGGAATAGAAGCAGCATCGTGAGGTTCAGCCGTACCTTGGAAGTCAGCAGTCCTTTGTATTTCAGCAGTACCTTGAGAGGTAGCAGTACCTTGAAAGGAAGCAGTACTATGTATGAAGCAGTTCGGTGTGAAATGAGCAGCACTTGAGTTAGGAGTGCGTGAGCATCCCTTTTGCAGATTACTTGCCCTTAGCCTAGATAATGAGGACTAGTACTATGTTCTCCTCCGCGGCCAAATGCTGTGACTACTCTAACATATGATCGGAGTCAAAGGTGTAATCCTACACGGAGAACTCTAGTACTCATGCGTCCTCAACTTGAATGTAAACACTATTTAGAAGAAGGAAACTTATGGTATAAAAATCTTCGACGGTCTGTCGATCCACCTCTAATGCTTATTCAAAAACAATTGAACGAACCTAGGATACATAAGAAAAGGTGTACCATTTGAAATATGTCCTAGCATCCCAGTTAGAATCATCAAGGAGAAATTAAACTTTTGGTTTGTGGCTAGACCTACAAGAGCAGAGGCAATGTTTGTCCCAAATTGTTCCCATGAAGTGCTCTTAGGACTTAAACAGTGGAGTAAGACATGAACTAAATACTTCCACTGTGGGCTAAACAGAGGTTTAGAGAAAGTGAGGTGTGCTAGGTTACCCTCGTAGCCAATATCTCTGAGCGTGTCCCAAATAACTTGCTTAGGAAAGCAATCAACTCCATTTTCATCATCAAAGAGTAGGTCAGCTCGAATGGTTGCTTCAGAAATCAAAATCTTCTTGCCAGCTACCTTGGCGCGAATGTGAGGTACATCATTGATCACTTGGAGAGAAGCGGTAGCCCAAAATTGTTGAAGCCAAGGACCGATGAGATCAGGATCGACCAACAAAGAATAATTAATGGAGCAGCCAGTGAGAAAGTCGATGATTTGATAAAAATCAGCATTCTGTGCCGTCTTTTCCACACACGCAATCATGTTGTGCTTGTATCACTCGCGCTCACGCTCTCGTCGCGGCGCACTCGCTTGAAACTAGCTCTTGGTTGTAGTTGGAGTTGGAAATTATAAAATTTATGAATGAAATGTAAGTAAAGTGAGAGTAAAAAGGCAATTCAGTGGAGTATTTTATAGGTTGCGACGGCTCTACTAAGAAGTTTACGTTGTAGATACGATTTTAGCGCAAAAACGTACGTTTGACCGTTGACCGAACGTTAGAACAGTACTTTGTTGTCTAAGCAGTACTTTCTAAGGCAATCAGTACTTTGAGTTGGCTAAGCAGTACTTTCAAAAAAAAAAAAATGTCACTCTCACGCAAATATGTGCCAACGAACTCTCTTCAAACTTTGCAAATATCTCTTCAATCATCAAAATCTTGAAAAATCATTATATCTCCCTCAAATGTATCGAGAGTGCTTCCAAAAATCCCAATCTAATCAAACAGTACTTTACTGATCACCAAAGTTTTTTTTTTTTAACTCTTATATGTGATCCTCCCCTCAAGATAGCTATGGGTTCTGATCCCAATTTTAACCAAAAAGTTAATCTTGCCAAGTCAAAGCCTTTGGTGTGTAAATCTGACTACATTGTCATCAGTATGAACCTTGACCACATTAATGAGCCTTCTGTCATAACAATCTCTGATATGAAGTGATGTCGAATTGAATATGCTGGCTCTTCGAGTGAAAAAAAACAGGATCTCACAATGCAAATGGTGTCTATTGTCTATAGGGTTTCATTGTTCATGAAGGTTAAATCCATAATCAAGTAGTATGATTTTGCATCCACGTACTGGCAACAACAATTGTGCAGCTTGCAACATATTTGCTCAGCAGTAGAAGATATAGCCTCGCTGCGCGCGCGCGCGCGTTTCTGCATTGCAAGAAACTTAGTTTCTTCCAAGATACTGGACATTCACCTGAAGTTGTCTTCTATCATGATTGTCACCAGCATAGTCATGTCGAAAAAGCTTCTAAGTTGGAAAAGGAGAGTCTTTAGGATACAAAAACCAATTTGGTTGATGTTGAGGTACCTAAAGTCCTTTGATAGCTTGTAGATGAGAAACCTTTTGGAGTGATCGTGAAAATCTTGGCACACAGACAAACAGCAAACATTTATATGTCTTGGTCTTGAAGCAGTTAAGTACATGAGACACCCAATCTAGGACTATAAAGATGTCATCAACATCTGCACCTTTTCATCTTTTCCTAGAGAATTTTGTGCTTAACATGGGGCGTGGATGCTGCTTAATGGTTCAAAGTCAATTTGTTTGCGGATATCACTGTCACATATTTGTCTTGACTTAGAAAAAATTACACAAAGGATTGCTTGGACTTGAATGCCCCCAAAAAATGAAAGTAAGTTCACCCATTGAAATCATCTTGAATTCCTTTTGATAAGATTTCAAAATCCTTCACCATAGAAGACTTGGTTGATCCAAAGGATGAACATCATCAACATATTCCTGTACCAACATGATATCTCTTCTATCCTTCTTAATAAAACTGAGTTTTATCAATAGCCCATCTCTTTTATTATCCATGCTTCAAAAGAAAAGTGGAAAGTCTTTCATGCTATGCTTTGGGGCTTGTGCAGGCCATAAGTGCCTTGACAACTCTTGGTGACCTTGTTTGGATGAGAAGGATCTTCAAACCTGGGAGTGCTGTCCCTACGCCCCCACCCCCTCCCCCTTCCCTCTACCGATACGTAAGCCACCTCCGAAATCACTTGCCACCCCCTCTGCTAGACCCTGAAGCCATGAACGATCGCACTCTCTCGCGCCATAAAAAGAGTTTATTGCTTCAATTTGGCCAACTGTGCACTCTCTCACTACGCGCATAATAATCCACACCTTGTGTTTGTCGTGTACCTTGCGCGCAGTGTTGGAGTGCCTGTGTGTGTGTCTTGTTAATTAGGTACCCCGTTCATCTTCTCTTGTTTCTAAAAACCCATATAGTTCCAATCACCCTCTTGCCTTTTGGTAGGTCAAATAACCACCCATTACCTCTTGGAGCCTTGAATTGAAGTAGTTCTTCTTGGATTGCTTCAACCCAACTTTATCTGCTAAGGCTTTTGAGAGACTTTCTTGGGTTCCTCTTGAGTTAAGAAACAAGCAAAACAAGCAGGTTTGCTGTCTTTGTGGTTCAGTTCTGTTTTGTTTGAGAATGAGAAAAGAATCAGCCGCCTCTCTCACTCCGCTCGCCCGCTCCCCCCTATACAGTACGGTCTTGAAGCTTTTTCATTGTTTGAACCCCGCTAGTACTTTTTGCAATTAATTTGACTGTGGGATGAATCTATGATTCTAAGTGTAGGAGTAGAGGAACTCAATGGTAGGATCCATGTGGTTGTAGTCAGCTATTCCGCTTCCTCAGCATCAAAAGAGTTTGTAGAGAAAACACCATCTGTTGGAGTATCATCATCAGAATCTGTAGGTGTATTGCCAGCACTTTGAGGAGGTGTATTAGCAGTACTTAGATTGAAAGTACTGTCAACATGTTCTTTTCCCTTGGCAATAGATAATCTCCTCTTTTCCTCTTCAAAAGCAGTCCTTTGATCATCATTATGAGCTTTGGCAAGAGATTCTTGATGCATCAAACTTACAAGCTCATCATGTAAAGCTTGATCTTCAGATGACAATTTAACTTCTTTTGCAGCAGTACGTTCCTCAGGAGGCATAGGCTGAGTGGTATGAACAATGAATTGCTGGTCCTCTAAATCTTCAGCATCATCACAAGTGATTCCTTGTTCTTTTGAATCAGCATAGTTTTCTTTCCTTACAGGGATGTAATTCATGGATGGAGTTAAAAGGTCAAGATCAAACATCCAATCAGGACCTTTTCCCTTTTGATTCTCCTGATTCTCAAGAAAGTTTACATGAAGACAATCTTGAACCTTTCTTGTGACCCTGTTATAGACTCTAAACCCTTTGCTGTTAGTAGAGTATCCCAACAGATATCCTTCTTCTGACTTGCCATCAAACTTACCCAAATGATCCAGAGTATTAAGTATAGTCAATCTTCTTTTTCGTCCCTTTTTACTATGAAATTTTTCAATGATGGTACTTCTCGTGTCAACAAGTCTTCTTCTCCCACTGATAATTCTATTAAAAAAGACACACTACCTTCAACGCATATTCAACCTACATCAGAACCGATAACTCCAACAAATGTTCATGCTGAGGAAAACAACGATAATCAAGCAGAATTTACCAATCCTTTCTGTACACCGGTACAAGAAAATGTTGAGTCTTCCTCACGCAATATTGGTACTTCAAATGTGCATACCTTCAATCAACCTCAAGATTCTGAATATTGATGGACAAAAGATCACCCGTTAACTCAAGTTTGTGGCAATCCATCCAAGCCAGTGCAAACAAGATGACAACTTGCAACAAATCCTAAAATGTGTATGTTCGCACTCACCGTGAGTATTGTTGAACCAAAAAATATTAAGGAGGTAATGGCTGATTCTGCATGGATAGAAGCAATGCCGAAAGAACTTCATCAGTTTGACAGACTACAAGTCTAGGAACTCGTTGACAAACCTTTTGGCAAGAACGTAATCAAGCTAAAGTGGTTATGGAAATACAAAAAGGATGAAGACCAAACTGTAATTCGCAACAAAGCACGATTTATCAAAGGTTAATGGCTCAGGAAGAGGGTATTGATTTTTCAAGAATCATTTACTCCAGTTGCTCGCTTGGAGGCTGTTAGGATTTTTGTCGCATATGCTGCACACAAGTCTTTTTCCAATTTATCAGATGGACGTGAAAACGACATTTCTTAATGGTCCATTGAAGGAGGAGGTTTATGTTGCACAACCATACGGATTCGTTGATCCTGATCATCCAGAAAAAGTTTACCATGTAAGGAAAGCTCTATATGGATTAAAATAAGCTCTGAGAGCCTGGTATGATAAACTCTCAAAATTCCTGATTTCCAAAGGTTTTACTAAAGGTATCATTGACCCGACCCTATTCACGATAAAATATGGGGAGGACATTCTACTTGTGCAAATTTACGTTGATGACATTATTTTGGTGCAGCAAACCCTAATTTTCCTAAACGATTGAAAAAATTAAATGCACAGTAGATTTAAGATTTTCCCTTAATGGGGGGAAATAAATTCCGTGCGATTTCCTTTTCAAGAATAGTGCTAAGTTCCTCATTCCCTATGATGAGAGAGTCCTCGAGTTCGAAAGTCGGTAAAATAGGTATGATTGCAATAGATGGAGGTATTTGAGAAACAATTTCATTCAAAGGAATAGTACTCTCCTCGTAATCATCGTCATCATAGCAAAAAGAATTGAAACGTTGTGAAGGATAAGTACTAAGATTAGCCACCTGCTCTAGATGCTGAAGCTCTTTCTTTTTATTAATCTCAATACTCATTCCATTGAATTTACCTTTAAGCTCATCAATCATACTTTCACATTCCCTTCTAAAACGAATATCTATTTTCTCATTACGATAATCTTTAATCTGTAAGTCATTACTTAAACTTAACATTTCATCTAAATAATGCTGCTTTAGATCCTCCATATCTTGGATACTCATTTCTTGAGGAGGTGATTGATCGATATTAGCCGCTTGTTCTAGTAACATTTCACCAAGGAATTGGATAAGTTTATTCCCTGACTCAATCATTTTATCCCATCTATCGTGCACATCATTCATCCCCTGCTGATAAAGGTCTTCTTGATGATTTATGGAATACTGCGGGGGTTGGTCAAAACCGGAATAGTTAGAATTATGCTCAAAGTGGTTTTGATTCATCGGTTGACATTGAAAACTTTCATGAGGACCCCCACAGTTTTTAACAAGGCAAAGATATTGTTGTGGAAAACTCGGTGAATTTTGTGGATAATAATTATCACCAAAGTTTTGATTGTAGCTCGGTTCCTGCTCATAGACAAGCGAGAACCGTGGCGGACAATCAAACCCATAGTGAGAATCGTTCCCACATAACTCATACGAGTATGTCTTGTCATGGTGCTGTGGTGGTTGATCATAAAAGTTGGGTGTATTATCGTAAGAAAAAGGATTAGGGTCATGGACAAACTCGTTTCCGGCTCCTACAATGCTACAACTTGGACAATTTCCACCGTTAAAGGACCACCACAGTATGAGCAACTCTGTTGAGCCATAAATCGTTCAAAGTTCTGCTGAAGTTTTGCAAATTCTGCTTGAAAAGCTGCTCCCGTGTCGGACCCCGAGTCTGTCTCGTAGTTGTGGTGTGGAAGTGGGTTAGAAAAATCAGGAGTTTGATTATAAGAATATGGATTAGAGTCATAGACGGGCTCATCTTCGAAACTCACATTAGTACAATGCCGACAATTTCCACTGTTAAACAGATCTCCACACCACGAGCATCTCGAAAACCAAGACATGTTGAAGAATTATCGGATAAGAAGGTAAAGAGAATAAGAATTAAACGAATAAGAGGATAGAGAAGAATATTTGTAGATTTTTCAAATAGAACATAAGGAAAAAGAATATAATAAAAATAAGAAAGAAAAATATTTTTGGTATTTTTTTAATATTTATAAAAGAAAAGGAAAAATAAAAATAAAATGGAAAATATTTTTGGTTTTTTATATTTTTAATAAGTACGAAAATAAACTTTCCGAAGAAAGGATCTTCAAGGCACTAACTTCAAACACCACGTGTAGATCGTACACCTCTCCCTGCTCACGTCGCCCAAAAACTGATTCGATTATAAACTGATTCGATAAAATATATATAATATATAATATCAAATAGTAATAATATAGAGAGTATCCCGTTTGATATGACAATTACTTTAGGAAAAGTAATAGTTTATCTCCCGGATGTCGTATCCCGACGAGAGATGAATTTGAAATCCACGAAAGCGTTTTGTTTGATGCTTGAATATCGAATATTTTTGTTTTTGGTTTTAAACTAAAAATTTAATAAAAATAAACTATATTAAAACTAGATAGCAAATAGCGAGCAATTAAACGGAGAACGATATATTATAAAAGGTATGCTTGCTAAGTGTATTGATTAGATCCTTAAGTGTGAATTAAACATACAATTAAGTCCCTATTGATGAACCAATATCTTTCTAACGAATTATCTTCTCACAACGTTGGCTTATATTGAAAACAACTATTATTAAGATATCGATTACTAAATTAATGCGTAATTATTCTTACGGCTTTTTTCCGCTCGAATAACCAAAACAATAATTTAAGTAATATAAAAATTACTAATCAATATTTTCCTTTTTTTATATTAATAACACTTAATTCACTAAACAATTTAACACTTAGCAAGCATATATAAAAATCTATTCACTACGCATTTTGATTAAGCTAACACTAATCAACAAAGCAAACATAAACATTTTTAAACTAAATAAATCTAAACTACTAAAATTGAAAAGAGAAAGAGAATAGACCCGAAATGAAGAACCGCAATGATATAAAACCACCCGATCTTACAAACTTAATAAACAAATAAGCTTATCACTTAAAAAGCTTCTACTTCACTAATTAGCAAATAAAGGTGTCAACTTTATCTACTAATTACTTCCATAAAAACCATAAAGATTAAAACTTTATCTATTTATCAACCTTATAAGACCCTTAAGCTCCGGCCTTAGAGTTGGATAGATTTTATCAACATTAAAACAAACAAGGATTAAGATGAACAAGATAATATTAAGCTACTAAGACAAAATAAGCTAGAATTTATTCTAAAGACAATAAGCTAATAAAAAGATGAAAACTTTAGATCTAAATCTACCCGAAACTAAGGTGTTCAATCAAGTGAACTTGGATCGGGTATATTTAAAGATTTAGATCTAAGAAAAATAAGCTAGAATTAAAAAGCAACAAACTTTATGCTAGAAAATAAGCTAAAAATATAAGATCTATAAACTTTAGATCTAATCCACCCGAAACTAAGGTGTTCAATCAAGTGAACAAGAGACGGGTATATTTAAGGATTAGATCTAAAAACAATAAGCTAATAAGATGAAAACTTTTTAGAAAAATAAGCTATTTTGAAAACTAATCTTTATAAAAATAAAACTAGATTAAATCTATATAAAAAAACTATTTTTGAAATAAAAATTAGAATAAGCTAAAAAGCTATCAAGGCTTTTTTGAAGAAAGGATGAAGAATATAAGCTTATAAATAAGCCACTTCTCAAATAAGCTACAAGTACCCTTCGAAATAAGCCCTAGCTTAATAAGCTTTAAGAAAAACTAGTAATGTTTAGAACTTTATGACTAAATAAGCTAAATAATAATCTCTCGAACTAAATAAGCTATAAAAGCTCTTACAATAAGCTAAAAACTATACTACACTACTCTTAAAACTAAACTACACTACTATGAAAAATAAACTAAAAACTAACACTCCAAATGCTATCTGATGCATCTGTTTTATAGCCTCAAAGTGGTAGGAGGGCAATTTCATCATTTCAGGTGGTTCTGACGCGTCATAGTGCAAAAGCGAAGGGTAATTTCATCATTTCAGCCCACCCCACGTTATAAACAAGCATACCTCGTACGCCAGCTAATAACAGCTCGATCCACCAATGAGATCATGCCTTGTGGCCTTCTAGAAACCTCTTGCTGACCCGAAATGATCACCGCCAATGATTGCTGAACCTCGTACTCAATTATTGAACTTTCAATCATTTAATTTTGAACCTCGTATTGCTACAGTATCTCGGACCTGTCATCTGACATACCAATCATTAGATGGCTACGTGTCACCTCCTGAGTTGTGCCACGTGGCCTGCCAGCCGTCACCGGAGCCAACATGGACCACCGGTCAATGCCGATCAACGGTGGTCAACGGCGGCAATCAATGGCTGCAACCGACGGTCAATGACGGTCGATGGTGGTGCACCACCGTTGACCAACGTCAGACCACCGTCGGAACACCACCGGACCACCGATCAACCACCGGTCAACGATAGTTGACCGCCAGTCAACAGGCGTGTTAGGTCGGGTCATGGGCTGGGTCAGGTCGGGTTAGGATCGGGTCGGCCATGTGTCAGCTGCCACGTCAGCTGGTGAGACCCACTAGCTGACGTGTCATCCGACGTGGCAAGCCACGTGGCGCTGATGTGGATATGAGGGGATAATACCCTCAGCAGATTTGAACACGGGACATCTTGGGTGAAACCTTAAACCCACACAACTTACCATATGTGCTGGGCATGGTTTCAATATTATGGTTGCAAAATTAATATTTAACATATAGCTATTTGGACTAGTTCATTATTAGTAGAAAGGTTCAAACATGGACGAAAAAGGTTCAAAATAAAAAGGTTTAAATATGAAAGGCCGGTACTGTTGGACTCGTAATTTCGTGCTCTTTCCAATGGTGTAATCGAAGAATATTAACGACTTTGTTTGAACCTTGATAAACGTAAAAACATCATCGAAAGTCACCCGAAAATTACCGTTTTTGCTTTATTTTCAATCCTTTGTACCCGTAAGACATAAAAACACAATACAAACATATTTGCAACATATTTATCCATATTTTAGTGTTTTAGTCCGTTTATTAGCTTTTTCCGGGGTACAAATGATGTGTGTTTTAGAGCACATCAATAGCTAAAGCTGATCCTGACCGCGCATCTCGCAACTGTCCGTATTGTTCTAAGTAATTAATATGTTTAGCTTTTTTTCTTTGTCCTTTCGACGTTTGGAGCCATGTTAGGAATGTTATTTTCAACTCTTGGATTTTGAGTATTTTAATAATAAAAGTGATTATTAGGGTTATTCCTCTAAGTGATTTGTTGTTTTTGTTTTTTTATAAGGTGCTATGTGGTGTGTTTATTTCATGAAGTGTCGTCATAGGAGGGAGTACAACTGTGAAAGGGGGCATCTATAATTATGGTGGCCAACATAATTATACATGCGCCACAACACGGGTGGACTTGCAAGTATGATTACATGGATTATTGTTGATGCGTTGTATGTATGTATATGGTTATGAAAGAGTATGATAAGATCATGATCCTTATTATATCGTCTAATGTATATAATTTTATCTCATATAGAAATGGCTCCATCACGTCAAAGCGGTAACAACAACAACAACGAGGAGAACCCTGACATTGCTGCTATCATCGCGCAACAATTGCAAACCATTCTTCCTCAGATTGTCACCCAAGTGACTAACAATGTGAACAATGCTAATGGTGGAAATGGTGGGAATGGTGGAAATGGTGGAAATGGTGGGAACAATGGCTGTACCTACAAAGGGTTCATGGCATGCAATCCCAAAGAGTATGATGGAAAGGGAGGTGCGATAGCACTTACCCGATGGATCGAGAAGATGGAAAATGTAATTGACAATAGTGGGTGTGCTGAGAACCAAAAGGTGAAGTATGCTGCTAGCTCGTTTGTGAACAAGGCCTTGACTTGGTGGAATACTCAAATTCAAGCAAGATGCCGCGAAGCTGCAATAGGTATGTCATGGACTGATTCTAATGCATTGCTTGTAGAGGAGTTCTGTCCTAGCAATTCCAACTTCTTCATTTCATTGATAGCAGCAATGTCAGGGTTCTCCTCCTCGTTGTTGTTGTTACCGCTTTGACGTGATGGAGCCATTTCTATATGAGATAAAATTATATACATTAGACGATATAATAAGGATCATGATCTTATCATACTCTTTTATAACCATATACATACATACAACGCATCAACAATAATCCATGTAATCATACTTGCAAGTCAACTTGTGTTGTGGCACATGTATAATTATGTTGGCCACCATCATTATAGATGCCCCCTTTCACAAGTGTACTCCCTCCTATGACCACACTTCTCAATGTCAACATAACACATAGATCACATCAACAAATTACCACATATGGAAAATGAATCAAAATCACTTAAATCATATTATTAAAATAATCTAACGAAATCTAATATTCAAAAGTAAACATTCCTAACAAAATTCCAAAATAAAGTCAAACAATCTCAAAACCCTAAAATCTTAAAACACATAAAGAGGCGGACAATCAAGCATTGATTCGAATTCCACTACCCCCCGTATCTTCCATCTTAGTGTCCCTAGGTCCACTCCTAGCCATGGACTCCAGATCCGAATCAATGTCGGATATGTCATAAATTACATTCTCACAGGTTGCTTTTAACTTAGAAAATTCTTCTTCCTCCTTGGTTAGTTTGTATTCTAGGAATTTTCCTGGAAATTTGATAATTATACCATCTTTAGCAGTCACTGTTGTTTTAATCTTTAATACCTCTTCTCCCTTAACTAATTTTAGGGTCAACGAAGATTATTCAAATACAGTTCAAGCATTGAATGTTGATTCATTAAAAGTTGATTTAGTTGTCATACAAAACACTTGTTTTGAGAAAGAAGACAGTAATTTAGAGACTGCATCCAGCAAATCAGTAAAGGAAAGGAACTTGGATTCTGCAACAAAAGATGTACATGCAATCAAATACAAGATGTCAAAAGCAAAAGAAAGATGCATGGCATATTTTCGATCTCTTCATTCACACCTTCAAGTTCTTTCTAAAGAAGACTTAAAAGGCACTCGCATCGAACATGGATTCAAACGGGCATTCACCTTACTCTTTGGTCAAGATGATGATGATACTTTCACAAGTACGATGTTCCTCAACGTAGATCAACTACAAAAGCAACTTAAAAAGATGAATTTCAAGAAGACGTATCCATCGCAGCCTTTTGGTTGGTAAACAGACAGTTTCAGAAGTTCATCGATTCACAGTTTTTCTTGGATTATGATCGTCAAATGACAAACGAGTATTTTGCTGAATACACTGGAATCGAAGTTAAATAGTTTAGAGACACATTACTTGAACACATGGGTAATGTTAAGAAGTCTGTTGCTGAAAGAACACATCATCAAAGACAGTATGATAGAAGGATGAATAAAAGACAGATACAGACGCAAGAGAGTAAGACTGATACGGGTAAAGCATTGGATGCTGAACTAGTTGTCACAGAAAGCAGTAGGACAGAATCAGAAGTGTAAGATGATAGTAGGAGGTCAGGAAATGATACAGATGTTGATGATATAGATATCAAACCCTTATATGACGAAGAGCCAATGGCTTAGGTACAACTGACTGCTGAATGTAATATCTTTGCTAAAGGATAACAACATACTGAGCAACCTAAAATCATTAATGAAGGTAGGGTTGACCAGTATACTGAACAATGTCAAGTTAAAAGTATTATGCTTGATTCATCACTGGATAATAAGACAACTGAATTTTCAAGTCAATCTCTCGATTCCGAAAATTGTTTTCTCAAAAAGACAGTTGCCTAATTTCAAAAATATTTTTCAAGAATGGAAGCACATTGTATTGCTCTTGAACTTAAATGTCAAAATCAAGCTTTAAAATCGGGGCAACATGGTCAAATCTTGAATGAAACAAGTAATAAAGCCAAGATTAAAAAGGAAATAAATGCCTATGAGACAATAAACATCGAATTAGAACATAGTATGGCTAAATTACTTATAGAGAATGAGCATTTAAATAAGGAAAATGAGACTGTAAAAAAAGCATTACAAAGATTTGTATGATTCTATTAAAATAACGAGATCTAAGACTATAGAACATACAAATTTTTTGCTTGCTAATAATGGTGATTTAAAAGCTTAGATTCAAGAAAAGGTGTTTGCAATTGCTGCTTTAAAAAATGAATTAGAAAGTTAAAAGGAAATAGTGTAGATACTAAGTTTGCAAAAACAACAGTCTCGGGGAAACCAAATTTACAATCACTCAGAAACCAACCAGTTGTTAGACAATCGAATGCGTTTGAATCTGAAAGACCTCAAATTTCAAAACCACAGTTTGCCTCCCAAGCTGATGTGAAAAATGATTTGTCAAAACTAGTCACTCAACATTATTTACCTGGGAGAAGAGAATCTGCTCTTGCAAAACCTGATCAAGTGATTGCATCTAGCTCATTTAGGAATAGTTCTAAAAACATGCCAAGATTTAGGTCAAATAACATGGTTCATTATCACTATCTAGAAGCAGCTAAGAAAAAGACACAAGAAAGAGATAGGAACTCAAAAACTAGTGTGATGCCTTCTGCTAGATTTCAAAGCACTGTTGATGGTAGCAAACAACAAGTTAGGAGCAATAATCAATCAACTAGGAGTTTGCCTAAATCTAAAAGTAGTTACGTAACGATAACTGTTGTGCCCAAGCAAATCACTCTAGGAATTCTAGTTGATTTTCTCACTCTAAACACTTTGTTTGCTCAACTTGTCAAAAGTGTGTCTTTAATGCAAATCATGATGCTTGTATAACAAAATTCCTGAAGGAAGTGAATTCACGTGCTAAGATTCAATCCCATAAGACCAGAAACAGTAACAAACTCGTAGATCAAAAGAGTCATACTCAGAAACCATGGTAGGCAGATCATCACAGGACATAGATTTTCTCCTAATAAGACTTTCGTTGTGTATGAGAAAAAATCTCCTAGATCTGATCTTAGGTGGAAACCCACAGGTAGAATTTTTAAAACTGTTAGTCTTAGTTGGATTCCTACAAGAAAGATACTCGCTTCTTGTACAAGCAAGGCTGATGGTGCCAATGTAGATATCTCTAAAATTCGTGAATGCAAACAAACTCTGGATTTAAGTGCATGTACATCAATCAATGTTCAGAAGGAACAAAGTTTTGATTTAAGTGCAGGTACATTATATAATGTCAACAAGGAAAATCTCAAAGTGTGGTTGCTGAAAAAGCTGATATCTCAGAAACCAGTGTTCCGGTGGATTCACAACTGATGTCAAAGATGACGTTTGAACACAACAGTTCAAGCCTCGAACCTTAATGTCAAATAATGGCTTCCTCCATAATACTCACACAAGTATGTCTAAATCAGGTGTTGTGGGGGTTGGTTAAAGAAATTAGGTGTTTCATTGTAGGAATAAGGGTTTTGCTCATAGACAAACCCGTTTTCCGTCCCTACAATTCTACACCCGGGACAATTTCTACCATTTTAGGGACCCCCACAACATGAGCAATTATATTGGCCAAATAATATTTGTCTTTCAAGTTGTTTCAAAGCTCAGGAAGTTTTGCCAGTTGCTCATTTAAAGCTTCCGAGTCAGACATTGCAGATAAAGAATTAAACGGATAAGAGGGTAAAGAAGATAAGAATTAAATGAAATAGGAGGATAAAGGAGAATATTTTTTTTAGATTTTTATAAAGATAATAAAAATAAAAATAAAAATAAAAATATTTTTGGATTTTAATATTTTTAATAAGTACGAAAATAAACTTTCCGAAGAAAGGATCTTCAAGGCACTAACTCGAAACACCACGTAAAAATCGTACAACTCTCCCCGGCAGCGACGCCAAAAACTGATTCGATAAAATAGTATATATAAAAATATATCTCAAATATCAAATAAGTAATAGTATAGAAAGTATCCCGTTCGATATTAAAAAAAATTACCTGAGGACAAGTAATAGTTTGTCTTTCGGATGTCGTGTCCCAATGAGAGATGAATTTGAAATTCACGAAAATGCTCCCAATTTAATGCTTGAATAACAAATATTTTGGTTTTTGGTTTTTAAACTAAGTATATAATAAAAATATAAAAACAAACTATATAAAACTAGATGGCAATAAGCAAGCTAATAAACGAAGAGGTATATAATAAAAGATATGCTTGCTAAGAGAATTGATTAGATCCTTAAGTGTGATTAAATATACAATTAAGTCCTTATCGATGAATCAATATCTTTCTAACAAATTATCTTCTCACAACGTTGGCTTATATTGAAAACAACTTTTATTAAGATATCGATTACTAAATTAATGCCTAGTTATTCTTACGGCTTTTGCCCGCTCGAATAACCAAAACAATAATATAAGTAATATAAAAATAACTAATCAATATTTTCCCCCTTTTTATTAATAACACTTAATTCACTAAACAATTTAACACTTAGCAAGCATATATAAAAATCTACTCACTACGCATATTAATTATGCTAACACTAATCAACAAAGCAAACATAAACATTTTTAAACTAAATAAATCTAAACTACTAAAATTGAAAAGAGAAATAGACTAGACCCGAATAAAGAACCGCAACGATATAAAACCACTCCATCTTACAAACTTAATAAACAAATAAGATTAACACTTAAAAAGCTTCTACTTCACTAATTAGCAAATAAATGTTGCCAACTTTATCTACTAATTACTTCTATAAAAACCATAAAGATCAAAACTTTATCTATTTATCAACCTTATAAGACCCTTAAGCTCCGGCCTTAGATGATGGAAGGATGAAATAAGAGATAAGACAAGGAAACAAAAGATGTAAATAAGCTATAAACTAAATCTTATTTTAAGATCTAAATATGTAACATGAAAACTTTAAGATCTAAAAAAAACTTTGATTAAAACTTTAAACTATTTTTAAAACTATTTATAAAACTAGATCTAAAAGTAAATAAGCAATTGAAAACTTTAACTACTAAAAAGCTTTTAGAACTACTAAACTAAATAATAAGCTCTCGAAAATAAGGGTGCTCAAGACTTAAAGAATAAGCCGAGTAGAAGACTCATGACACCCTTTTAGCAATTCGAATCGAGCATAAGCAAGAAATAAGCAACCAAATAAGTAAAACAATAAGACAAAATGAAATAAGCAAAAGCTTATTTAGATAATATAAGCTTAGATCTAAATCTAATAAGCCAAAGGAAGGCTTATTTGAAGTAAGAAATAAGCTAGGAGAAAACTAGAAGCAACAATAAGCCAAAATAAGCTTAAAAGAAAATAAACATAAGAAAAGAAAATAGAGGATTAGAAAAAGAATAAGCCATAAGAAAATAAGCACTTCAATCTTCAAAACATCTTCATTAATAAGCTAAAAAGAGTGGATTACAATAAGCTAAATAAGCTATAAAAGCTTTTACAATAAGCTAAAAACTATACTACACTACTCCTAAAACTAACCTACACTACTTTGAAAATAAACTAAATCTAACACCCCAAAAATCAGCTGTTGCGTGTGAATATATATCCCAAAGTGGGGTTCGAGGGTATTTTCGTCCTTTCAGGTCATCCACCACTCATATTGCTAGATCGTGTTGGTATTTAGTCATATTTGCGGCTCTACGACTCCAATCATAGCTTAATCATCACTCCAATCATTTGCTCCCGGTTTCCATTCTCGATATCTAATCAATTCAGCTACCAAATACCTGACCTGCTACAGTACCTCGTGCCTATCCTCATACCTGCCACCTGACACCTAATCATTAGAATGCCACGTGTCACCACCTGAGTGGTGCCACGTGGTGTAATCACTGTTCCGGCACCGTCACCGGAACCACCACCGGACCACCGATACCACGGAGCGGTCATTGGTGGGACAGTCGACGGTCAATGAAACAGTCATGTGGCAACGACCGTAGACCACCGCCGACCACCCGGTGAACCATCGCTGGACCACCAGTCAACCATCATTGAATGCCGATCAATGGTCGAAACAAGTGGCATGCCACGTCAGCTGCCATGTCAGCATGTAGGTCCCATGTCAGCCCACGTGGCAGTGCCACGTTAGCTGACTGGGTCCCACTTGCACACGTGGCAGCCACGTCAACTGCTGACATGGCGAAGAGGATATTAACCCTCTAGCAGATTCGAACACGAGACCTCAGGGTTGAAACTCTAAGTGACACACATGTGCCAACTATGCTATGCATAGTTTCATTTATATAACACCATATTATTTATTTATACTAGTTTTGGCCTGGGTCAAGTTCATTTAAGCTAAAGGTTCAAAAAGGGACGAGTAGGGTTCAAATAAGAAAGGTTGGGGTCAAGTAAGGTACCGATAGACTCGTAATTTCATGCTCTTTCCAATGGAGTGATCGTGGGATTTTTACGAGTTCGTTTGAATCTCGATAAACATGAAAACGTTGTCGAAAGTCACCCGAAAATTACCGTTTTTGCTTCTTTTTCAATCCTTTGTACCTATAGAAACAAAAAAACACAATAAAACTATTGCAAATAATTACTCATATTTTAGTGTTTTAGTCCATTTTAATGTGTTTTTCGGGGTATAATTAATGTGTGTTTACGGACACATCATCGGTCGTCATAGTTATATATAGTTTTGTTATGTAATAGGCTAGTCGGGTTTCATGGGTTTGGACTTTAAGCTAATATTGTCTGTGTTTCGGGCTCAAAGCCTAAGACAAGCCAAACCCGACCCAAGATAAAAGCCCATACACCAATATGCAGGCAAGGGGTATAAATAGGACCCTCTTCACACATGGATAAGGTGTTGGTTACATTTGCTTCATTGTATGTGTGTGTAACTCACCAAACTCTCTCCTTCCTAATCTAATATTCTCTCATTTCCTTTCTACTTTTCTTCTTAGTTGGTTCGTGCTTATATGGCTTATTGGTAGGCTTATTGTTGTGTTTGGATCTTCATATATTAGGATAACATGTGGTATCAAGAGCCAAAGGGCTTTTCGTGATTTGATTCGTGTTTATTGAAGAAAAAAAAGCTAGGATTTGGTTTTTTGGTTTTAATCTTTTTATAGTTTTGTTTTTCTAGCTTATTTGTAGCTTTAAAATAGCTTATATGCGTCCTAAATCATCTAGCTTATCTAGTTTTTAGCTTATTTGAAAATCTATTCAAAAACATAAAAAAAGTAGAAATTTTTTTGGTGTTAAAAATGTTAAAGTTTGTGTTTTTATGTTAGATATAGGCTAGATATAGTTAGTTGTGCAAAAAGAATCATCAAAAACGTTCAAAAATTATGTTTTTAAGTGATTTAAAAGTTAGTTTTCTGAAAAACGATGAAGACTGAGAAATGTGACATGAAGTCTGAGAAATGTGCATTCTGCGATTTGTGACGTACATGTTTTGTGCACTCTGCGATTTGTTACAAAATTGTTAAACAAAACTCTGCCTAAATTTTGTGCATTCTTCGATTCGTGCACTACAACTTTTGTGCATTCTGCGATTTGTGCACTATAGCTTTTGTGCACTCTGCAATTTGTCACGTACAGGTTTTGTCCACTCTGCGATTTGTTACAAAATTGGGAAACAAAAGTCTGCCTAAATTGCGATTTGTGCATTACAGGGTTTGTGCACTCAGTGAAATGTGTAGTCTGAGAAATGTGTAGTACAATTATTGTGAAAATCATTTGGACTTCTAAGACACGTAACAATATAATGATCCCCAACAAGAACAAGAATTTAAAAGACAACAACTCTACCTTCACGGTTTCTTCTTGATTTAGTAAAATCCCGCGAAAGTTTCTTTTTTTCTCGGTTTAATCAGACCTGTAAAATCCCGTGAAGTTGAACTTCAAATCAAACCACAATATCAATCACTTCATAAAACTTAAGATCCGATATCCATTCACAACAAAATCAAAATGTCAAATACCAATAACACCATGCCAACTCAAACATCAAGTGTTCTTTACGATGACACAATTTCTTCATGTTCAACTTCTAAAGTTCAAAAGAAGACACAACTTTCAAGAAGTAGATGCATGAACAGTCTTAGAGAAATAAAGTCACAGTTTAAGTTTCTCACAGATTCTTTACAAGATTTTGGTACCATGCCTATCTTCAAGAGAACATTCTCTCAAGACTTGGATTTACTAGAACAACATCTTACTACATATATACTTTCTCATACTGATTGCAACACTACTTTAACAAAACTCAGAACAAAGTTTGAAAATGCTTTCAATTCAGAATTCAAAGAGCGTATGCAGAAATATACAAGATTTAATGCTCAATCCTTCCAAGATGCAATGATCTGTAACATGGATTCCATTGGGAAATACATGCTTGAGATAATTCTTCATCAACAACGGACTCTGCATTTGTTGAAACAAAAGAAGTTGATGCAGACACAAGAAGATTATTCAAATACAGTTCAAGCATTGAATGTTGATTCATTAAAAGTTGATTTAGTTGTTATACAAAACACTTGTTTTGAGAAAGAAGACAATAATTTAGAGACTGCATCCAGCAAATCAGTAAAGGAAAGGAACTTGGATTCTGCAACAAAAGATGTACATGCAATCAAATACAAGATGTCAAAAGCAAAAGAAAGATGCATGGCATATTTTTGATCTCTTCATTCACACCTTCAAGTTCTTTCTAAAGAAGACTTAAAAGGCACTCGCATCGAACATGGATTCAAACGGGCATTCACCTTACTCTTTGGTCAAGATGATGATGATACTTTCACAAGTACGATGTTCCTCAACGTAGATCAACTATAAAAGCAACTTAAAAAGATGAATTTCAAGAAGACGTATCCATCGCAGCCTTTTGGTTGGTAAACAGACAGTTTCAGAAGTTCATCGATTCACAGTTTTCCTTGGATTATGATAGTCAAATGACAAACGAGTATTTTGCTGAATACACTAGAATCGAAGTTAAATTGTTTAGAGACACGTTTACTTGAACACATGTGTAATGTTAAGAAGTCTGTTGCTGAAAGAACACGTCATTAAAGACAGTATGATAGAAGGATGAATAAAAGACAGATGCAGACAAAAGAGAGTAAGACTGATACATGTAAAGCATTAGATGCTGAACTGGTTGTCACAGAAAGCAGTAGGACAAAATCAAAAGTGCAAGATGATAGTAGCAGGTCAGGAAATGATACAGATGTTGATGATATAGATATCAGACCCTTATATGACGAAGAGCCAATGACTTAGGTACAACTGACTGCTGAATGTAATATCTTTGCTAAAGGATAACAACATACTGAGCAACCTGAAATCATTAATGAATGTAGGGTTGACCAGTATACTGAACAATGTCAAGTTAAAAGTCTTATGCTTGATTCATCACTTGATAATAAGAAAATTAAATTTTCAAGTCAATCTCTCGATTCTGAAAATTGTTTTCTCAAAAAGACAGTTGCCTAATTTCAAAAAGATTTTTCAAGAATGGAAGCACATTGTATTGCTCTTGAACTTAAATGTCAAAATCAAGCTTTAAAATTAGGGCAACATGGTCAAATCTTGAATGAAACAAGTAATAAAGCCAAGATTAAAAAGGAAATAAATGCCTATGAGACAATAAACATCGAATTAGAACATAGTATGGCTAAATTACTTATAGAGAATGAGCATTTAAATAAGGAAAATGAGACTGTAAAAAAAGCATTACAAAGATTTGTATGATTCTATTAAAATAACGAGATCTAAGACTATAGAACATACAAATTTTTTGCTTGCTAATAATGGTGATTTAAAAGCTTAGATTCAAGAAAAGGTGTTTGCAATTGCTGCTTTAAAAAATGAATTAGAAAGTTAAAAGGAAATAGTGTAGATACTAAGTTTGCAAAAACAACAGTCTCGGGGAAACCAAATTTACAATCACTCAGAAACCAACCAGTTGTTAGACAATCGAATGCGTTTGAATCTGAAAGACCTCAAATTTCAAAACCACAGTTTGCCTCCCAAGCTGATGTGAAAAATGATTTGTCAAAACTAGTCACTCAACATTATTTACCTGGGAGAAGAGAATCTGCTCTTGCAAAACCTGATCAAGTGATTGCATCTAGCTCATTTAGGAATAGTTCTAAAAACATGCCAAGATTTAGGTCAAATAACATGGTTCATTATCACTATCTAGAAGCAGCTAAGAAAAAGACACAAGAAAGAGATAGGAACTCAAAAACTAGTGTGATGCCTTCTGCTAGATTTCAAAGCACTATTGATGGTAGCAAACAACAACTTAGGAGCAATAATCAATCAACTAGGAGTTTTCCTAAATCTAAAAGTAGTTACGTAACGATAACTGTTGTGCCCAAGCAAATCACTCTAGGAATTCTAGTTCCTTTTCTCACTCTAAACACTTTGTTTGCTCAACTTGTCAAAAGTATGTCTTTAATGCAAATCATGATGCTTGTATAACAAAAATCCTGAAGGAAGTGAATTCACGTGCTAAGATTCAATCCCATAAGACCAGAAACAGTAACAAACTCGTAGATCAAAAGAGTCATACTCAGAAACCTGGTAGGCAGATCATCACAGGACATAGATTTTCTCCTAATAAGACTTTCGTTGTGTATGAGAAAAAATCTCCTAGATCTGATCTTAGGTGGAAACCCACAGGTAGAATTTTTAAAACTGTTAGTCTTAGTTGGATTCCTACAAGAAAGATACTCGCTTCTTGTACAAGCAAGGCTGATGGTGCCAATGTAGATATCTCTAAAATTCGTGAATGCAAACAAACTCTGGATTTAAGTGCATGTACATGTATCAATGTTCAGAAGGAACAAAGTTTTGATTTAAGTGCAGGTACATTATATAATGTCAACAAGGAAAATCTCAAAGTGTGGTTGCTGAAAAAGCTGATATCTCAGAAACCAGTGTTCCGGTGGATTCACAACTGATGTCAAAGATGACGTTTGAACACAACAGTTCAAGCCTCGAACCTTAATGTCAAATAATGTTTGATCAAAACAGTTAAAGCCTCACACCACAATGTCAACAGAAGTTTTTACATCAGATATGATAGTTATGACGTCAATAATAGAGTTGGAAAGTCTATTCGGTCTTTGTTCGACGAATATTTCAATGGAGACAATCTAGTTGTTTCAAAGTGTTCGGTTGTTACTACTGCTGATGCATCCGATAAATGTCAACAACAACTAGATTCAACTTCATCTACTTCAACTCTAGCAACAACTGTCACTGCTGATGGAAACTTCAACTTGTAAATATTTTTGTTTTACACTTTATTTTGATTTATAAATATTTTTAAAAAAGAAAATACAAAAATATAAAACCAAGAAAAAGAAAATACAAAAATATAAAATCTTCAAAATCAAAATACAAAATCAAAAAAATTCCAAAAATACCAAAAAAAATCTTCTCGACATGTCTCTTGGAATCGATAACATTTACGTACCTAGAAATGTCGATTAACATTGACCGAGGCAATTGAATCTGCTTGATCCATCAAACATCAATTTGTACATATTTTTATTCTCTATTTATTTTTGATTTATAAAAAAAAGTTGGAAAAAGAAAATAGAAAAATATAAAACCTAGAAAAACAAAATATAAAATCAATTTTTTTTAAAAAATAATAAAAAGAATCTTCTCGACATGTCTCTTGGAATCGATAACATTTACGTACCTAGAAATGTTGATTAACATCGACACGGGCGTGTAAATGAAGTTCGAACAGGAGTTTTAAATGCTTTCAAAACATGTCATTTCTAAATTTTTCTCAATGACTTATGTACATTTCAGTGCATAACTCGGTCCCGAATGTAATAGGGAAGTGTACGCTTCAGTGCGCTTACTCTAAAATAGAAGAGAAGTCTTCTATCATGTTTTTAAAATCGTTGAACACAATTTTTCAAAAAGAACTTTCAATGTCAAAATTGTCTACAATATAATTTGTGGTATTTTTCCATAAAAAGTGGTATTTGTTAAAATTGTGTGTTCAACACTCCCTTCCTCGAATAATTTTCAAAGAATTGTAGTACGCAGAATGTCATTTTATGTGAATCAATTTCTGAGGGGGAGCTTTTTAAAACAAAGCCTTTTAATGTGTTAGATACATCACATAAATGTCAATTTTATGTATCCAAACACATTTTGTGAAATTAAAATGTGGAAACTTAATGTCAATTAATAATATACATTGTTCACTAAGGCATCTCACTCCGTCTTCAACATTTTGTGGTGTCATATCAATTTTTTATTCCAATGTCAAGTTTTAATAAATATTGGTATCCCACATATACTGTTGAAGGGGAGCAATCCGAAAAATGAATTCATGCAATATCGTAGTATAATTTTTCTCCCCATGGAATTTTTCATGTCAAATTTTAATCAATTGGTATTTCAAATACTAAGTGTTTTATTATTTAAAATAAGGGGAGAAAATTATAATTAAAATATGATATAGACGAATGTGATCTTTAAGACTCTAAGTGCAACTCTTTCCTTCATGTGCTAAACAATTTTGAATCTCGGAGCACATGTGTAGGGGGAGTATTTGAAAATAACAATGTCAGAAAATGGTTTTATGGTTCGATCTCATACCCAACAACCTATTAATTTCACGACGATTCTGAAGTCATAAGGTGGTTAGGTTAGGTATAAGTCCTACGATCCAACCAGAACCGGAGGGATCTACCCAAGGACACTCCATAGTTAGAAATAGCAGTCCTTAGGTATGATTGGAGATGAATGTGTATAAGGGAAGAATGCCGACTAAGATTGAGCTAACACTGGAACAATCACAACAAGGTGTTAGTAATGACGTCTTGGTAAGCATTGAAGGGGTTGAAGAATGAAAAAGAAATGTATGGATAAAGGGTGAAAAGAAAGAAGCCCTCCAAACAACTTAGGCAGAAACCGGGTCAATACATAATCTATCAAAATCACAATGATGATTGTTGATATTGAAGAAAGTCGTCATGGACCCAGTGATGCAATGCACAACCCTTCCCAGCCATTCGGGTTTCTCTCAAAAGAAACTTGTCTCATTTGTCACGGAGATACACACGTTATCTATTGACATCTCACTCCGAGATTGTTAATATTGAATAGGTGGCAGTCTGCTCCAGCCTCCGATTACTAAAACCAAAAGTGCACAAATCGAGTCTAGAGCCAAGAAGAGATCAAATTATAAATCTCATTAGGACACAATGTCAAAATACACTTGTTGAACACCATAAAGTTCACAAGTTGTAACAAAGAGTCCTACGCATTATCCTTGAGATCTTGCCAGAACATCTGAGTGATACTCAAGTATTCACAGTGAAGATGGAAATCCTGCTTGAGCCAACATCAAACAAGCTCTTGGTAGGTGACTTGCAAGATTCTATATGAATCAAGCTTGTGATAATTGGATATCAATTTTGGTCCAGTAAATGAATTGACGACTTAATCAGAAAGATAGTAACTATCTGATTCACTCTTACCGTGTTGTCTGCTTTGAGACGTTCCGGTAATGAGAACTAGCAAGCATGGTGAATCTAATACATCTGTATTAGAAGATCCTACGCTTTGAGCTGGAAACCCTGTCAAGGAGATTCTTTGAATCTACCTGATCACAGGTATAGTACTTATACTATAAAATGGGAAACCAGAGGTTAATGCAACCGAAGTCAAGATGAATGACAAAGCCATATTCATCTTTTATTGCTAACTGTCTTATTTCAGGTTTAGACGACGGTGTTGCAGCCTCATTCCAGCGAAGTCGGATTCATAAACCACATGCTCATACTCAAGCTTTCAAAGTCAATTAAAGAATCGTATATTGGGAAGATTGTTAGACTTATAATCATATATGTCAAACAAGAATGTAACAAGTATGAGCATGTTGGTCAAGAGCACAAGTTGATCAAGAAAGTCAAATCAAGATGATTCAAGTCAAGGAGATGATGCAAGATAACGATCTCAAGAACTCAAAGTCAAAAGATAGAGGCTCAAGATTAAAATCATAAAGCATGAATGAACAAAGTCGTTACAAACAAGACAAGACCATAACAAGGCAAAGTATAAACGTCAAACGTCATATCTTCAATGTCATCGGTGGTACAGAGGAGTTTGAAGAAAGAGACCTCAACATTGGGAGAGATTGTTAGCCTTAATTATATTAAGTCAAACAAGAATGTTATCGGTCTTAGAAAGTCAAACTAGGTCTTGTATTGTAATAGGCTAGTCGGGCTCAACGGGCTTGGATTGCAATCTAATACTATCCGTGTTTCGGGCTCAAAGCCCACGAGAAGCCAAGCCCGTCCCATTTAGAAGCCCATACGCCTCACTTAAGGTAAAAGGGTATAAATATCCCTTCACCACACTTGGTGAAGGGTGTGAGTTATTTTTTCATCACTTGTAACTTTCCAAATCTTTAATCTAATCTTCTTTCCTTGTTTCTCTCTCTACTTTCTCTCTCTAAGATTTCTTTTTATTTTCTAGCATCTTGGTATAGATTATAGTTGTGTAATAGATTAAACTAGTGGGATAACAATATTAATATGATCTTTTCTTTTGTTTAACCAACCCAAGGTCAAACAAGAAAAGACGATGAAAAGATTTAGACATCTTGTTAGAAACGAGTTAACGTGTTGGAAATATTTTGGTGACGGGTTTTAACGAGTGATCTTATGATAATATTTTCCAACATTCTTGACACACTATTGAACTCTAATTCCTAAGTAGGTTACTATACTCAAAATGATTTACAAGATGTTTATGTAACATTTGTAAATATAGCTATCTATGCCTATATGCAATCCACAAACACTTTCGCAACATAACACAAGAGATCTAGCGTAATTCCTATTAGGCATAATCCGGAAAACTAGTAACATACAAATAGCATACATGGCACACGGTTAAGATTTATAATTAGCTCAATTACAAATAGTAATGATTACTTATTAATATCTATTAATAAAGTTAAACATAAGTAAACACATATAATCATCTAGTATACACATAAGGATATTCGTCGTTATTTTGTGTATTAGATACAACGATGTATACTTAGCTTGATTTAAAAAAATAGTTTTCTCCTCATTTAAAAAATTAACCAAGATCAATGTTTTGAAAAGATAAATATACCGTTTTTCAAAGATACATTGACTAGAAATGCTTGACTCGAAAGAAAGGGTAAACTACAAGTTTTTCGTCAAAACGAAACATAAAGTTTTGACCACTATGTAGTATTTTGAAATTCTGCCTGACTTAAGTTTGGAATAATGACTTGGAAGTGTTTTTAAATGAAAGTAGACTCGATTATCTTTAAAATGGCAGGTGGCACCACTTCTACGGACTTACGGTTGATTTTATATGATTTTTTGAAGTTTGCCAAATTCTGACGAAACGGACAGACGGCCCCCATAAAGGTGACGGCCCTCAGATATATTTAGGGGCCGCCCTAACATTTAGGAGACCGCCACCAGTGACCCAAAAACACGTTTTGTGTAGAAAATCATTTGGTGACTTAAATATAGAACGTAGGACTTTAAGAAGTTGTTTCCGCACATAAATTTCGTGTTTTAGACATCATTTCTACTCTTAGGACTTAGATAGACATATATTGATACTTCCACGCTTTTTGAGAATATTTTCATTCAAGCTAGTATAGAAGGTATATTTAACAACAAAACTAGTACGAATCAAGCAATAAAACACTTTTCATATTTAATCCCTCTTCATGGGTAATTTGATACACGGATCGTACTCTATTTTAAAAACCATTTGTTTTGAAAACTAGAGCGACGTGGATCCTGATACCAATTGTGGAAACCGTATAGGGGGGTGAATACGTTTCCGTTTAAAAACTTTAATTCTTTTGTATCAAATCGCCAATCAAGTTGGACGCAATATGAGAAGTGTCGATAATAGATTTACAACAATATCGCATATCTTAACAATACAAGCTCAACCACAATATTAACTATAAAGTATTACACAATCACATATAACATAATATATGCAACTATCCACATAATCATGAACACAATGCAAATATAAAAGTAAAACGATAAATGTAAACAAAAGCGAAAAGACACAGGTAAAAGGAAATGCAAACCAGACACAATGACTTATAGTGGTTTGGTCACGAAGCTCCTCTTCTCCCTACTTCACTCCCCGAGTACCCAACTCGAGAGTTACTTCACTAGTTAACAAGCTCATTTCTCGGCGAAGAAAACCATACAAGTTGCTTACATTATTTTCCGACACTAAGCTAGATGCCGAGTCCTTCTTCAGGTACAACCAAACCCGTTATGTTTAATGGCCCAATATAACAAACCTTGTGTTTTAAGGCCTAACGCATAAATCATGTCGCTTACATTATTTTCCGACACTAAGCTAGATGTCGAGTCCTAATCTTACCTAGAACCAATCTACCACCCGTACTTTTTATTTTGAGGACTAAAATACTAACCGATACACCATCAACACTTCCTGATTTATACACTATCTGGATCTACACAAGTACACAATAATGAAAGACATGGACTCGTTCTGTATGTAACAAATGTTACAAATGGACTAACTAAACTACATAACTTCGTATCTTGACGATGACGAAAGTTTTTCTCTTGCACATGAGGGAAGAAGGAAAGGATAGAAGATTGGATCACATTTAAACAAGATTAAACAAGTTAAATGATCAAAGATGTAGTGAGATTTAGAGAGAGAAAGAACTGAAAAATCTGTGTAAAAGGTTGTGAAAATAGTTGGAAGTAACCCACTATTTATAGGAGTTGACAACAGTTTGTCAGAGAGCGGCGGCCCCCAGATATATTAGGGGTTCGCCTAGTATTTAAGGAGGCTGCCAGCATATTAAGAGACTCATTTCTTTGATCATCCTACAGGTTTAATGTTGTTTGTACATACCTTACGTGATTTACGTCGGGTGCAAACAAATGTCGGTGTTGATGTAGACTTGAGACGTCGAGAGATGTAGATGCATTTATGCATTGATGATTTGTGATAACGAGTAACTTGCGCACTTTACGTTACGTATTACAAGTCACATGTTTGTCATCACCAAAACATAAAGAGAGATGTCGGTGTTGATGTAGAATTGAGACATCAAGAGATGTAGATGCATGTATGTATTGATGATTTGTGATTACGAGTAACTTGCGCACTTTACGTTACGTATTACAAGTCACATGTTTGTCACACCAAAACATAAAGAGATCGTATAGATTAAATATCGTAATATTTGCACTAACATTTAAAATAAATCACAGGGGTCAAAGGCGTGCAATTTTATAAACGCTTGAATTTTATAAATAACCCTACACTTTTTTCTATTTACGACTATTTTATATAACAAACTTTCTTTTTCAAATATCTAACAAATATCCGCTCACTTCTTTGATAAAAAATATACCGACGAGAGGAGTCTCGATTACAAACGGAATGCGCCGAATATTGATACGCTTTTGAAATACGTGTAATTTGGTAAAAAAAATCGACGATTAATAGGCAAATGAAAGCTAAATTGTAAAACTACAAGTAGTATAGAGGCTTTATGGATAAATCTATGAATGTTTACTTTTTACAAAAATTACCGGCGACAAGAGTACAAAAATAGATATTCAACAAACAAACAAAAATAGCTCCGTCGTAACGCGCGTACATTATTATTTCTTTACACAAACTTAACACGAAATAGCTAGCAAAATATATATTCGACAACAAAAAACAAATAAGCCCGCCGCACCGCGCGGGCCGCATTGCCTTTCGCTTCTTACATAATTGATTCGAAAAAAAAGGCCCGCCACAACGCGCGAGCTATTATGCTTGTTTACACACCATTAAGCATGACACACTATGCATGACTACATGGCTGGCAAGCAAAATGTAGCTTAAATAATATTGGTTCATATACCACATCATTAAACATGACACACTATAAGACATGACTTCAATCTTCACTTTTTGTTTCTTGGATCTTTTTATATGGTACGATCATTTGGCCTATACACATCGGACCGATATATGTTTGGTTTGGTTCGTCAGTCAGTCCGCTCCAACAAAACATATTGACGGTATCCGGTCGCAGACCAAAATATGTTTAGTCTAGTCCAACTGGTTCGGGAATTATTGTGGTCGGCCTTAATCCAATTTACGCTATCTAAACCAGTTAGTCATCCACTAGTATGGTCAAGCATCATGTCAAAACCAACCCGAACCGATCAAAATCAAACCAAACCAAAAACCGATTTAGTGGAAAACATGAACCTTAACCGAACTGATGTGACTCAGTAGTTTTTTGGTTCTGTGGTTTAAGTTTTTTTGGTTTTGGCTCGAACTGAACCGAGCCAAACCAAAAAACCGTAAATATATAAAATCAAAACCAAGCCATACCCACTTATTGTTTGACGGTGTTATATATACTGGTAGTTCATATATTCCTCCAATCTTTATCTGTTAATTAAGAGCATTGATTGCTGAAACATAAACGGGTCACCTACAGGTTAACTAAGCCTTCATAATCAAAATGACAAAGACAGAACGTTATTTGTGATCCTATTGGTCCAGTACTATGAAACACGATTATGGAGAAGCTATCCCTGGTATCTTAGCTTACTTTTGGTCCGTATCACAATCTATCCGGTGATTGATAGGTTATCAAGTCGCTTTCAAACAATAAAAACAGTATGAGGTGAATAAACATAATTAAAACAAGAAAGATAAAATTAAGAAGTCTGATTTTTTTAAACAAACCAAACATTGAACTTTCATTAAGATGGCTAATACCCGAGGGTATTAGCCCACAACCATTGTAATTATACAAGCGTAATCAAACAAGAAAATCGAACGATTAAGAGAGTAAAAATTACACGATGTCTTCTATGGATTCGTGATCAATGCTTGACCTTGGTGGATGATCCTTCTCTTCAAGATCGTCTTTAGTGAGTATGGTTATAAAGAATATGATATGCACATGAAACTTGTTTTTGAGGTCTTCTTATCTATTGAGTCTGAAAAAGACTCGATGACGCGTATCCGCAAGGTCGATATGGCATATGGGCTGGATTCTGGATTAGTGAGCGCTAACGTTCGTAATAAATCTTTAATATCATTCCTAATTTACTTGATTTACTATATCTTCGAATAGTTATCTTCATAAACACGGCGTATGTAGACAGCATGGATACTCCGTATTGGGAATTGGTCAAACGTGTTTTCATGTGAAGTCTTGGCGCAGATACGTCGTATCTCTTAAATTGGATACGGCATATTGGTAAAATTTCAGCAATCTTCAAATGTCTTCGTTTTGCTCTAAATTATGCGCTTTTTAGCTTGTCTTTACAAAACACTCTTGAATGACTGCATTTATCAACTTTAAAGCAATTAAGTACCAAATAATGCAATAACTATATAAAAGTGGGCAAAATAGATGGGATAAATTATATAATAAAGTGACGTTATTTGATGTCATCAAATATCCCCCCACTTGAATCCTACTTGTCCTCAAGTAGACCTTAGAAAAAGTTTCAGTTTATGAAAATGTGTCCCAACCGAAGTTGAGGATTTTCCATTTAAGCATCGTTTTGTCCTAATCACCTGTACATAACCGAGCTCCTCACGAAATATAGAAATGAAAACACTCAGATCACTTAACTAATCTAGGGTGAAACATTTAAGTAGTACGCTCAATTGCTCGATCGTGATTAGCTTGGTATCATAGGCTTGGCAAGGATACACATCTCCACCGCTAAAGCTGAGGAAGAACAAGTCAAAAGCTAAATTGGGTTAAGAAGGCTTACGGTTGATCATTCAACAGTCTTTCACCATAAGTACCACACCAACAAGGTAGCTGTATCGTACATACAAGGCCGTAATGACGGAATAGACATATACAATCCGAACACATTGTTGTTCGTGTTTAACCAGCGGTTAGGATGAAGAATGATATAGGGTAGGGAGCTTCTAACTTTCACCAAAAGTCGTCATCCAACAAGGCAGCTGAGACATGCATACATGGCCGTAACGACAGAATAGGCATGCATGCTCGAACAAGTCCTCGTTCGAGTAGACACTAAGGTTAGTTGCTAGGAAAGGGAAGTAAAATGGGTGTTAAGTAAAATTCACAAAACAAATAGATTAAGCCAACAAATAAGGTACGGTTGCTAGTAACTTTCCCTCGACCGTTCCATGACAAAGACTTGAACATATAGACAAACACCTCAATCACAGAAATGACAAAGACAACCTAAGTTGGCGTTCCCATAACGGTCAACTTCCCTTACATTCCGCTCTTTACATACTTTTACATAAGTTGTGATATCGGCTACTTTTTACAAGACTTTACATCGTTGAATTTGTAACGTATCAACGAATAATCGATCCTTCTAAGTAATTCTTTTGGTATAAACTTCTTTTGAACCGACTATTTTTCTTTCTTCTCTCTTCTTTTTTTTTGCTTTTTCTATTTTTCTGTTTTTTTGCAATACATCATAAACCTCGGTTTAATTCCACCGTCTTCACTATCATAATTCATCCGGATAATCTTTTCCTTGTAGTACTTTTTCTTCTTCGGACATGATTCATAATCGCGAAAGTAGCGAAACTTACGAGCTACATATTTTTCCCATTGCATTGTGCAATTTCCCGACCATTACAGAGATAGAAAAATTTCACTTTGACACAGGAAATACAAAACTTTACACGAAAGCAACTAGCAACATTGGTAAAATAGGCTTAATCTACACGGTAGGCTAAGGTGCAAAGGTGTAACGAAACATATAATATGGTGTAGAAAAAGAAAGGAATGGCTCAACAGGTTGTTCTAGGAGATTTTACTCTAAAAATGAGAGTAATCAATGGTTACACGAGAATTAACTAACCAGTGTGGTTAGTTATTTTTACGACATGTAGGCTATTTGGTTTAATCCTAGAAATTTATCAGTTGAACATGTTCTTCCATCTAAATCCATAGTACTAATCATGGCGGTCTCGAGTGATATACCAGGCCAAGTTCTAAAGTCCACTACATCATCGGCACACTCATAATTTTGTAGAATTTTTTAGTAGACAGTTGGAAACGGAATAGGTTTAATTCTCACAATATGTATCAAGGGTTATAATGCGCTAGGTAATGTAACTAGTGATTTTTACAAAAGTCATGCTGAATTTTTTTTTAAATTTTGGTCGTTTTTATGCACTTTGCATGTTATTTTGTAAAAAAGAAGACAAGTACGTTCTAATTCTCCATCTCCCGCTTAAATTATACAACGTCCTCGTTGTATAGATAAAACAATTATATAATAAGGGAAAGATAGAATTAGAACGGAAAATTCCCTGATGTTTTGCTCGTGCTAATTCTCCAAGATGCGTTCTTGAGCAAAAAGTGTGTTGACTAGGGCTTTAGCATACCCGGATAAGTTCAACACGTGTCTTTTTTAGCATATACCATATCATAGTTTCAACAAGGTCCTGTATAAGAGATTAGTAGACAAGTGCAAATTCTATCTCGCTATAATGATACAAGAAAACAATTAAACACACAAATAAACATGGATCAATACGCCGTATCCCAAACCCTAGGATACGCCGTATTGTTCCTGTAAAAACAATTAAATACTAGAAATTAAATATTAAGTTTTTTTAAACTGATAACATCCAGACATCTCTATACGCCGTATCTAGAGGGGTTTGATACGCCGTATAGAGTGTTTGGGAAGACAGACTCGTGCAACAAACAATTAAAATGCGGCAAATAATTAAAATGACTGGGTTGTCTCCCAGGAAGCACTTTTCTTTTAGCTGGTCTTTAAGTTCGACCTTTGTTCCTTCTTACGTGTCGAGCTCTATGAATTCGTTATCACTCGTGTTGAAATTTCTATCGTGGTATTTTTTAACCTATGTCCGTTGACCTTAAAGCTCGAACCATCATTTTCGGTGATTTTGACTGCTCCATAAGGGTATATAGTTTTAACTACGAAAGGACCGGTCCATTTCGACTTGAGTTTCCCTAGGTGTAACTTTAAGCAGGAGTTAAATAACAAGACTTTGTCCCCATTTTTAAAATCCTTATCTCCACGAAGCCTAGAGTCATGTCATTTCTTAGTTCTTTCT
The DNA here is from genome assembly GCA_026074375.1 of Tanacetum coccineum. Classification (NCBI taxonomy): domain Eukaryota; kingdom Viridiplantae; phylum Streptophyta; class Magnoliopsida; order Asterales; family Asteraceae; genus Tanacetum; species Tanacetum coccineum. The sequence goes on along the minus strand of BQNB010002026.1, from coordinate 33,176 downwards.
TTGTAGATTCGATTATTTTCATACTCTCCATCTCGTAACTTCATTAATTTGTTAAGCTTCATGAAACGATTTTTTGCAGCTGCCGTGAGATCCGTATTACATTGTTTAAGTGCCAAGTATGCTTTATGTTCAATCTCAACTGGTAGATGGCAAGCTTTTTCGTAAACCATCCTAAATTAGGTACATCCTGTCGGTGTCTTATAGGCGGTTTTGAAGGCCCATAATGCATCGTTAAGTTTTTTGGACCAATCTGTTGGGTTATATCTGACCGATCTTTCCAAAATACATTTGATAGCTCTATTGGTGACTTTGGTTTGGCCATTAGTCTGAGGGTGGTATGGTGTTGATATTTTATGATTCACCCCGTATCTAAGTAAAGCTTTTTCAAGTTGGGAGTTACAAAAATGCATTCCCCTATCACTTATTAAGGCTTTAGGAACCCCGAATCTGGTAAACAGCCCTTTTAAGAATTTTACCACCACACGAACATCATTTGTAGGTAAGGCCTTAGCTTCAATAGACCAAGGTTGGTGTAGGTAGAGAATGGCATAACGCTCCACCACCTTTGCTCCAAGGTCAACAGGTTTTCAAAACAAAAAAAAAGAAATATTATGAATAAAACAATGTAAAGTAAAGCTCCCTGGGTCTTTTCTTTTTGAGGTAAGGATGATCATAAGTATCCAGAAACTTCACATCTTGTATACCTCTCTAATCATACAGCTAAGTTTATAGTTCGGCTTGGAAAAGAGATTGTTTTAGAAAATAGGCTTTGTGTGTGTGCCGAAATGGCGTATGGCCATGCCCGGATATGGCGTATCCTCAGAGAAATCAACTTTAGCAGTTTGAGATTGATTTAAATTGGTCTCCGACGGTTCCCTCACCTAGAGTTGGCAGGCTTCCAAACATCTCTCTCCTTGCAAGGACTTTGCTCATCTGCCGATTTGTATTCCATGGTCTTAATTGAAGCTCTTTGGTTTCTTTATTGCTAGCATTGGTAGAATCTCGATCTTCTTTGATTATGATGAGGTTTCTTCTTGAGGCCTTTTAGCTGATTCCTGCCATAAATTTGGTTAGTGATTTCTTATAGAGCTTGGTCTCCGATCAGGATAACAAAGAATTTCCATTATTTTGTTGGTAGAATCCTAGCCCTGCTGCTCTATACTGTCCTCCAGGTTGATAGGGTGCACCAAACTATGTATAGTAGGCTTAATCCAAAAGTTTTTCCTTCTTCCTTTTGTGGACAATCTTTCGTATAGTGTGGTCCCTTGCATAGTTCGCACCTGACCTGAGCAGCGTACACTTTCTCAATTACTTTCTCTATTCTCGTCCAAGATTGTTGAGTGTAGGGCTTGGATAGCAGCTAAGCCCGTCAAAGTTTCAGTACTTTTTGGTCCTAGAAATGTTCCATGTTCCCATATCTGAGAGTATTCAGCCGTCTCCTAAATGGCTATTTTAGCATCAATACAGTTTTGGGGAAGATGAGATTGTGGGGGGGGGGGGGGGGGGGGGGGGGGGGGGGGGGGGGGGGGGGGGTGGGGGGGGGGGATAACTTTGATTCCAGGACTTCGATTGGAACTCGAGCCCATTGTAAAACAAGATACTTCCTGCATGGACAAATAATGTTCAGTGACACTTTCATCCCAGGCAATTCTTTAAATCTTTCCCATGCGCGGAAAAGGCTTTCATCGGGTTCCTGCTGTAAGTTGTTAATTTCCTCCATTTTCTTTCTGGTGCTGAAGGTGGACAAATATTTTGTCCAAAACTATTTTGAGGACCTCCACGTTGTAAGGATCCTGATGGCAGGTTCCTTTAGCTATTAACTTGCAGCTTCCCCAGTGAGGGAACGGAGAAGGCCTCGAACATGACTTGATCTTGAGTTACTTTTGGGATGTAGAAATAATCCAAACAATATCTAAAACCTTTTCGATGTGCTCATTTGCATCTTCGTGTTCTGAGCCACTGAAAGTATTATCACGAAGTTCTTTGAGAAATTTCCCCTTCAATTCAAAGAGGGTATCTTGGTTGATCGTAGGCTTAGTAACGCCTGACCCGTAATTTTCTCGGGTTTTGATCATATATTGCTCCATTGTTTCTGTCATTATTTCTCTTTCCCCTTCCTCTGATTGTTCTTTGATGTCAAAAATGTGATCAAACTCAGGTGAATTCGATTCTATGAGACTAGGTGTATCGAATAGCCTACTTTTTGAGCGAAATTTCTATTTCGGGTTTTCAAAAGGTGAGAGTGGTTCTTTCGTCAAACTTCTTGTCATGCACTACCTGAAACAAATGTCAACGAATCAGTAGGATATGTCATGATAAGAGGAATTAAGCGTGAAATCAAACAAATGGAGTTTTACTATTGTTACTGTATTAGATGACGAATATGCCGTATTCAATTAATTTAAATACGCCGTATAGATCTTACTGATTGCGCCATATTGTCGTGAAACAGATACGTCGTTTAGACAGTAAAACTCAATACGATGTCCTGATTAGAAGGTTAGATTACGTGTATCCAACTGGTGGATACGGCGTATCAGGTGATCAGTCAGAACAGAATACAATTTAAAACTATTAAATGCGGGAATTAAAACAAACAATTTAAACACACAAAGTAAATAAATACAAACAGAATTTAAATAATTATATTACGTTAAACTAATTAATTAATTGTTAGAAATACTAATAAGAATAAGGTTTAATAAAAAAAGGAAAAAAAAAAATAAAAAAAAAAGAAAAAAAAGATAAAAAAGAATAAATTAAAAAAAAAAAAAAAAAAAAAAAAAAAAAAAAAAAGAAAAACAAAAAAAGGGGCTATTTTATACCTCTCTTTAACCTGAATGAACTAATCTTACTCAATAAAAAGTAAAAAAAAAAAAATAAAAAGAAAAACAAACACCTCCCCCCTCCCCCCCCACCCCACCCCCGCCACCCCCCCCACCCCCCCCCGCCCCCCCCCATACACCTGTCCGACCCTCGCCTCGCCCCCCCCACCCCCCCCCCCCGCCAGCCCCCCCCCCTCCCTCACCTACCTTCCCACCCCACTCCCCCCCCCCCCCCACCCCCCCCCCTCCCCCCCCAACCACTCGCCTCCCCCCCCCACCCCCCACCAAACCACCACCCCACAATCACAGACACTTCCTACGACAAATCAAGTACACCACCCCCTCACACCCTTACCCCACCTCCTTAACCTCCTCTACCGACTACGAATTCCCCGAGCACACGATAAACTTCCCCCCCATCACAATTCACCACCACCCCCCCCCCTCCTCCCCGCCCCCCCCCCCCCCCCCCCACCCCCCCCCCCCTCCATAACCCAGCCACCACCCACCACCCCCCACCACCCCACTAGACCCCACCCCCCCCCCACCCCCTTATGGCGAATGTTTCTCATACCACCCGACAGCGGCGCCAAAAACCTGATGTGCTGTCGTGTAGGGTCAATTATTTGATTATCAAGTTTTATATTTATATTTAGCCGACAAACCTAAAACAACACTTTAACGAGCAGTGTACCCGGTCAAGATGGAGTTGGCGGTAAGTAGGGTGTCGAACACTAAGAGTGGAAATTTAATCATATATTCTATCAGTATTTTAATTAGTCTATTTACTAGTTAAACCTATACTATGTACATTGTCTAATAAAATAAGGGTTTTTAGCCAGATAGACTGGCACAGGTTTAGTGGAAACAAATACCAATTCAATACACAATAAACACAAAAGAGGAAGATTAGAAGATAGAAAAGCAGTACAAGCCAAATGATAGAAAACTGTATTAGCCATATTAAATCCGGTTCAATGCAGGTTTGTTTGTTTTAGTGCAATGTGTGGAAAACTAGAAGGGGGGTTGAATAGTTTACCGCTTTTTAATTAAAGGTTTTGAAGTGTTTGTAAAAAAATTCTAGATTTGAATTTATGTGAACTCAACACTTGCACAATATGAACAATATATTTATCTAAACAATTGATATGATAGTATGAGGAGATAATGTAAGACAAGAGATAAGAGTAAGAACAATCAAACCACAACGCGAGGATTTATAGTGGTTCGGTAACGAAGCACCTCTTCGCCCTACTCCACTCCCCGAGCACCTAACTCGAGAGTTTTCTTCACTATGTCAACAAGCTCCCTTATGGAGGAGAAAACCGTACACAACGTTGCTTACACCGATTTACGACACAAAGCTAAATGTCGAGTTCTAATCTTAGCTAGAACCAATCTATCACAACACAACTTCACGACTTCACAACTTCTTCACAACTTCAAGACTTCCTCACAACTTCATGACTTCACTTCACCACACTACTTATGCCACAACTAACTAACACTACTTGGTAAGATCACCACGATCTATCTATACTTACAAAGATCGCCAAGATCTAGCTACTACACATAAATACAAGATATACTTCACAACTTCACAACTTCTTCACAACTTCACACCTTCTTCACAACTTCACAACTTCTTCACAACTTTAAAACTTCACTTCACCACACTATTTATATCACAACTATCTAACACTACTTGGTAAGATCACCACGATCTAACTATACTTACAAAGATCGCCAAGATCTAACTACTACACACAAATACAAGATGTACAAATGATTTACAAGTATGTGATATGGATGCAACAAGATTGCTATGCACACTAAGGTATAATACTTCTTTTGATGATAAAAGTATTCTTCTTTTGCACTTAAGGAATTAAGCTTGGATCACTTGGAAACAAAGCTTTATGATTAAATGATCAAAGGATTTAGAGAGATGTATGGGCTGTTTTAGAACAGAAAGAATGAGTGCAAAAGGTGAGAAAAATGTTGGGGAATAGTCCAGTATTTATAGGGAAAACTAGAGGAGCGGAGTCTATGGCCGGTCCCCTTAAATAGGGTGCCGGTCCCCTTGTAATTAAGGGGCCGCCCATGTATTTAAGGGGCCCGCCCATTTTCAGACGCTCCTCTTTTTTTCCTATTCAGGGAGGTGTTTACTGGACCCTTTCTAGCCGTTTTAAGTTCGAAAATTTGAAATTCAAAATGTTTATTTTGAATAAAACATTTCTTTTAATTGTAGAAAATGTTTTGTAAGTTTATAAAAATGTTTACACCATTTTATAAAAGTTTGAGGTTGAATAAAATTTCCTTTGATCATAAAATGCATTAAGCATTTGTTTATTCATACCTTTAAGTGATGTAATTGTTGAAATGAGAATTTACTACTAAATACTTGTTTACGTTTAATTTTACGTTGAACGTTTTTATATTTTGTGATTATCAAAACGTAAAGATGTGGAAAAATATTATTAATATTTTTAGGCATTATATTTTATCAACAATCTTCCCTTTTTGATGATTACAAAATTTAAACTCATTAAATGTAAAATTATTTTTAAACAAGTATTTAGTGAGTTTCATGCCATTTCTCCCCCTTTTTGTAGAATCAAAAAGGCATCATCGAGGATTGCTAGTAAAATCGACGGAATAAGTGCTCCCCCTTGATGTGTGCTCCCCCTCGTTCGAGGGCACCAAGGAATCGAGCTATGGTTTCTTGGCTACAAAATGGGTTAGAACAATACAAATATTTCTAACATGTAGCAAGGAAGAAGGAAAAATATGACAAGTGCAAGCAAACATCAAAGCAAAAGATACTTCATTCATTTAAGACAATGTGTGTGAATAACACACAAGCATGCATAAATAGAAAAACAAATATGCTTTAGAAGCATATTAATACATAAAAAAATCCTAAATAGCCATAGAAGGATTTTTGACTTGCTTGCGACACAAAAGGGTTTGACGATTATTTGTAGGCATATTATGAGATTAGTTGTTTGTTGATGGAGAGTTTGGAGCGGAGGCGGTTGTGGAAGGGTAATCTCTTTGAACCCTAGGTGGTGGATGAGGTCGAGTGAGGAGGAATTCAATCCAATTGATATCCTCACTTAAAGCAAGGAATTGTTTTTGGGTGAAGATGCAACAAGGGCAATACCCAACATGGGTTTCAACTTGGTTGATGTTGAGGGTGTGTGGTAAGTTTGGAGAGTAAGGTAATGAGGAATTGTTGTTTTGTTGTTGTTGGGAGAGATGCATGGCTAGAAGGTTTGATAGGTCTTGAAGTTGATTAATGTCATCAACAAGGCTTTCTCTACTTGGAGATAGAGGTAATGTGTGTTGAGTTTGGTTATCACATTAAGATGGAACTTGAGTGCGAGTTTCACATGAGTTGATGGGTGATATGGGAAGTGGAGGATGTGAGATACCTTGTTGTGATGTGGTAGTGTCCTTAATGTAAGGAGTTTGGTTGTCATTTTGAGATGGAGCTTGAGTGTGAGTAACATGTAAATTGAAGGATGAGATGGGGAATGGAGGGTATGAGACAACTTGTGGTGATGTGAAAGTGTCCTTAATGCAAGGATTTGGTAATGTTTGATTGGGGTGATTGTTTTCTTAAGATGGTTCATGATGAGGAGTTAGTGGTTTTGGTATTGGTAAAGTTGTGTTGAGCACATTTGAGGTGTTGCAAATGCGTGGTTTCTTCCTACAAATAGGTTTCACACTTATTTTGGCTACCCTTGATGGTTTGGATGTGGGTTTGTTAGGAGATGTCATTGGTGAGGATGATTGTGATGAAGATGAATGAGGATGTATTTATAGTGGAGGAAAGGTTTAAATTAGGAAGAATGTACATTCAAAGGATCAAATCCAAGAAATGTTTGTGAATTTAAGGAAACAGTAGCTAAGTCTAGAGGGTATTTGGTAAAAAGAAAAAAAAACTGTTTTACCCGTGTTATACTAGGGCGGTCCCCTTAAATAGAGGGCGGTCCCCTTAAAGATGAGAGGGCTGCCCGTTATGAATTAAGGGGGCCGCCCTCTGGCATTTCACAGATTTCTCAAAATTTGTTTTTTCTCAAAAATTTGTGTGAGGGTTTCTGTTTTGGAAGTTAATTTTGCAGCAAGTCCATCCTTTTATGGCAATTAAGATTTTTAGCACATAGTAATTAAGCATTTAACATTTTACATATGTAGGATAGCCAATTTCACACAACTTTAGCATATAATCATATATGAATTGAGTGAAGAGCATATGAAATAGCAACTAGATATAATGCACAAAAAAATAATCATGAGAGGGGGTTAAGTTAAAAAACGAAACAAGCTTTTGTGCAAATACTAGTGTGTGCCTAAGTGCGACAAATGTGGAGTAACGATTATTTCGACACTAAGACATGCAAAACCTAAGAAATAATCCAAATGCTCCTTGATTTAGTTTTGCTCAACCAAGATTGTTGAAAATATATATTAGATTATATATTTTTTGACAACAATTAAGAGACCATTATGCATATGAAAAAAAATATTTTTAGCATATTTCAACAATATATGAAAATTAATTTTCATGTGATCCTAGATATGAGAAAGACTTTCTTTAGAAAATAATGGATTGTGACTCTTGTATATATATATATACATATATATATATATACATATATATATATATACATATATATATGTATGTATGTATAATGAAATATGTATTAGGAAAAAGTTTGCTTATATGTTTTTCCTAATCTTGTGTTTTTGTGCAAAACAGAATCCTAGACACAGAGAATTTTTTTTTTTCAGTGGGAGGTCCCCTTAATGTCTGGGCGGTCCTCTTAAAATTAAGGGGGCCGCCTTTTATAAATTAAGGGGCCGCCGTCTGAGAAAAAAAAATTTTTATTATGCCAAAAAATACTATAATCAATTTGATTCCATTAATTCTAGGCCTAGACGTAAGTAGTTAAATGGCTCACGTTTAAGTGGTTTAGTTAGAATATCGGCTATGTTGTCTTTCGATGAGACCTTTTATATAGGATATTCCCTTTTTTGAACATTATCAGAAGGAAATGTGATGGTGGTAATATCAATGTGTTTTGTTCAGGAGAGTGTTTGAACTGAGATTCTTTACTTAAAGTTCTTATATGCCCCCTTTGCTTTGTTAATCACACATTTTTGGAATATCTGTCTAATCTAACGCCTAGTTCTATGAAGAGCTTGTTTCATCTAGGGCTTGTTGACATGCATTATCCGCGCTTACATATTCCGCTTGGTTGTGGAGATGGCAAGAGCGGTTTGCTTCTTAAAAAACCAAGATGTTAGGCAACATCCCATAAACGTGCAAACACCACTAGTGCTCTTGCGATCTACGTAATCTCCCGCATAATCCAAATCCGCATACATTATTGTTTCTATGCCGGATCCCTTAGGATACCATAGTCCTAAATGCGTAGTGCCTTTAATGTATCGAAAGATACGTTAACCGCTTCTAGGTGAGAGGTATTGGATCTAGTCTGTGGAAAGCTTGATGCACCAGAAGGCAAACACTAAACATGACGATACTCGGTCGACCTTGTTCGTTAAGTATAATAGAACTTTGACTCTTATGTCATGCTCTCTTAATAGATCTGTAATTATTCTTTTTCGGACTCTACTTCTTCGTCTCTCGTGAGTTTGGTTTAAGTAGACATAGGGGTGTTTTCATTGTTAGAGTCTTTAGTCCAAATTTCTTAAGCATTTACTTAATAGATTTTCGATTTTGAATTATAAAAATATTACATATTTAATTGTTTTATTTGTAATCTAAGAAAAAATTTAGTTCCCCATCATACTCATTTTCATATCAGATCATGCATGATCTTGGCAAAGTCATCACATCATTTTCTTACAAGTATCGATCCGTATATAATTGTCATTTCTCAATATTATTTTGAACTATAATGAGGTTGGAAGTCTTTTTTGAATTGTGTGTGTATTCCACCCGCCCGCTCAGAGTAGAGAGAGTGTTAATTACACGAGATACTCACTCGAGGAGGTAATCATGTTTAATAAGAAAGGGCCTATTAACCCCTCGTCTGGTACCAAGCTTTTGGGCTTGTTTTGACCATAAAGACTTTTCTTAAGTCTATAGACATAATTAGTTTGCGAATTAAAAGCAATAAATGCGTCACTAGTGCATTAAATAACATACCTTTTACCTAATAAAACAACCCTTGATAACCTAAAACAGATGAAAAATATAGTGTATATGTGTGTTTTGGTTATTGTGCTTTGCAGGTAACGGATAAATCTCAAAAGGACAAAAATCAAGCAAAATGGGAGAAAAACTAAGCACGGGAATGGGATGAGTACGAGAAATCAAAGCCAAGGCATATACATCCTTAATGGGCCAACCCGTTCCCATTTTAATGAGCCGGGTCAGCCCATTAACATGCTATATATAAAACCTTAAGCCTTTTATATAAGTTTAAAATCCAAAACCATTTAAACCCTTTAACCCATTTTTCCTTGGTCCAAATATTTGTGTGTCCCAGGCCCAACACATTTTTATAACACCTACACTGGCAAAACCATCCCTTGGTCAAATTTATGTTTTTCTTCTTTTCATCCAAAAAAGTTAACAATACAACTAACCCACACCCCCTTTACCCACCCTCCCCTCCCCCACCACACACATATAAACACTCTCAATATTTACCTAATACCGTAACTTAATCCCCTCATTCCCACCCCCACCACTCAATTAAAACCTTATATTACTCCCACACCTCCCCTCACCCACACTCAAAATCATTCAAACCCCTATTAACATCAATCTTAACCTAAATCCTCAATTTGTCTCTACACCCCCCTTAAATAAACCAACATCTCTCCCCTCACAACACCCCGCCGCACACCCTCGCCTGCACAATACACTTTTACTTACTTAAATACTAAACCACAAAGAACCAATCACAAATAAGAGACAACTCAAAATACTCTACCAAACATACACCAACCAACCCCCATCATATACCAAAACCAACAAAACACCCCTACCAAAACCAAAACATAGTAATACTAACCAACACTAAAAAATCAACCATCCAATAATAAACTAAATCACCACTTCACCACCTCCCCCCCCCCCCCCCCTCCCAACACTAAACATACCAAACACCCACTCAATTCAACACCAATAACATCAACCCGAACCATCTAGATCCCAAAACCCAACCACACCCCAGATGCCATACAAGACTTTCCCACATACTGCATAGAACGACAGAACCGTGTGTAAAACTCACACCACTGCTCACTTGCTCACAACAAGTGTGTCTACGTATTAACAAATCACCTCAAACTGTCCCATCAGTGTAGAACCCAAATACTCGTGACTCGGTGACGTATACCAATCAATTAGACCAGCTCGTCATCAGAATGTAACTCTCTTAACCCACAAAACTCGTCATTTCATTCAAGTCGCTCCTCCTGTCAAACATCACCTATAACCCTCCTATGTGACAAAAAACCCATTAAAACAAATAATATCCACACCTCACATCACAAACAGAATCTAACCATAATAAAAGTATTGTCATACACTAAGTTACTTGAACACACTCCCAAATCTGATCTAAATAACAGATTAAAGATATCAAACAAGTACAAACAAATCAATGAGACCTCACAATAAAACTATAAAGTCTCTACCGCCACAATCGACACTATGACTACGCGTGCAAATCCTCACACCACACTCCACAACACCAGTACCTATTATCTAATGCCCATACTCCCCCTATACGCACACAATGCAATCTGATATCGCTCTCCACTAAACTCGCTGCATAACACAAAATTTTGTCTCCCACAATCCACATCCTCCAAAAAAACTGATCCTCACTTAATCACAAAAAACTACTCACTCAAACACTACCAACTATACAGTGACAACCTAGAGAGACACCCAACCCATCCTAACACCAAACTCCTCTGACCGAGCAACTCATAAAGAGCCAATGAGTATAACACCACCCCCAAATAAACTCACAGTGAAAAAAATCATCAACCACCGCATTATCTACAGCCCATCACTTATACATCAACAGAGTTCAGTCATAGTAGTATCATTAATGTCAATGACATCTGACCACTCGACTCAAACAAAGCAAGTAATGACTCAGTGATCCAGCGCGCATCTGTGTCAGAAAAGCATAGACAGCGTTATATAGAACAAAACTCACATCACCCTCGCGATGAAGAGAGACACTTACTCTACAGTATTGTAACGCCTCACTATGTTCCAATTATATATTCACAATGTTATCACACTACTAAGACACAGATCCAGAAGATAAAACTCCCCCTACAACTCACACATCTCCAATATCTGTTCAGAGTCTCATAGTGATCGACCACTAAATGTAGCCTCACAGTTCGATGACTTCTCACTAAAGCATTAAATAACATAAAGAGAATATACAATCTAATGATACAACCAATGCGCCACATCTAACGCAGTCTCATATTGACTTCTGAAGTCTATATGCCTTCTGCTCATGCAAAAACGTATAAGTTCTAATTAGGATAGACACGTACATAGAGGCACAAAGTGTGTTTGCTTAATAGATCCTCTAAAGAATATAACTCTCTGAAAATGCACAAGTCGATTCGAGATGACTCGCAGAGACTACATATGGTTTAGGTAGCTGTTTTATTTTCTTTCATTAGTGAGACGCGCTGAGCGTGTATCCGATGTATCGCTTGTTGGAAGTCGATTGGTGAACGCTCATGAACGCATATACGCGCTCTATTCGTATTAGAGAGAGTAACTCAGTAATTCATTCGTGATCAGCTCGCCGAATTGATTTGATATCGATAAACTGCGATCGTAGACGAAGTTCAAGCTCGCTTAAAAAGAGTAGTATCTGTCACTTAACTTTAAGTAGATGATGAGTGATGGTTAAGAATTTGGTTAGTATGGTGGTGCGCAGAAGAAGGCTCGCAGTAGAGAGTGAGCGCGCGCATAGATGAATGTAGGGGCCGTTTAGGGATGTGTGAAAGGTGGCTCGAAGTTAGATGATATATCTGGAGAGAGGTGCATGTCGCGCTTCTTTATCCATTATAGTGTGTCTAGTGGAAGCTGTAGGGCGCGTAGAATCTTATGGTGGAATGGTAGCCTCCAGTGTATCATTCGTCGTAGCCAACACAGTTTCTTTATTCAAAACTCGAATGAGTTGAGTCTTGTATGATAGTGTCAGGCGTCGTGTGATTGGAAAAGGTATAGATCGTATGTGCTGAGTAATAGAGAGAGCGCTTCATCGTTCTGGATAGATTCTATTGTCGAAGAATACAGATCATTAGATTGATGCTATGTCTTGACGAGCCGATCATAGCATTGAAACGCGTGATTGATTTGGTTCGTAGAGTAAGTTATATGTATATTGTGTCTTGATTCTAGCAGGGCTCCGTCTCTCAGGGAGAATTAGTTAGAAAAGTTTTAAAGTACGATTAGTTTGCAGGAAAAATGATTAGCAGTAGCTATATTGCCTACTAAACTGCTACAAACTGACTTCTTAGGGACTTCAAACAGTAGAGATTGGTGATGAATGAAAAATTTACCATAAGGCGAAAATGTCCATTTTGAAAAGTTAGGCTAATCAAGAAGTGATTACACGTACCCATGAGAGCTGTTGCTCAAAATTTCTTTTTTGTAGATAGGTAGAGTGTTAAGACCCTTACTGAATCCTCGAGTCTGAGAGTCTTCTAATGGACGGCTTCAGAAACCAAACTACCCTTGACCTTCCTATCTGTGGTAGCTGTGCAGTTATTACCCTGAATTCAGCCTCATGTGCTCAAAGCAGTAGTTTGCTCAAAATTGCTTCTATAGGTGAAGCATATAAGGGATTTGGCAATTAAGTGAGGCATTCTTATGTGACTATGGCAGTTTGAAAATCAATTGATTTATGAATCCCTTTACTTCCTTCTGACTACTCTAAGTACGCAACGCATGATGTGCTATGTCGTGTATTTAAATTCCTATTCAATTCAAATCAATTCCAAATTCGCCATTTGATGTATAGAAAGTGAATTAAATGTCTCTGGGATATGTCCGTAGGAGTCTTAGAATGAGATGTTTGGTATAGGGTAAATTGGAGATAATGAGTGTTTTTAAGGTTTTAGAATTGTCACCGATTAATACAGATTTGGACCTATCTTGATAGAAATCTTATGTTAGTAATTGAAAGATCAGAATTCTTAATTTAGTAATTTATAGACGAATGTTGGGTTTGAGAAAATTTCACGATGGTATTTTTGAGAAGGAAATTGCAGTTATGGCTCAAAAAAATATAAGGTTTCAATCAAGTTCTAATATTAGCCTAGAGTACTATACTGTAGCCAACAGTACTAAAATATGACTTTCAATTACTAAGTAATGCCCTCAGTACTAATGTATGCAAAGCAATGAAATTTAGTAATAACATTGAGATACCAGTATTTAAGCATTTATACTAAAGTGCATTTCAATCACCAACTGATTGACTCTCGCATTCTCTTTTATGTTTTTTATGCTCACACAATATCTCTTAATTCTTTTTGTCACCATTGTCATATTTTTGTTTTTATCACTATAATCTCTCTTTCTATTTTTTTGGATTCAACTTAATCTTCTATTACTTTTTCTCACCAATACATGCGGAGTTGTATACTGTGCCATCAATTAATTTAGTTCAAACTGTCATCCCCCATTTATGAGTGTGTTAAGAATCTTAAGAGAGGTGGATCCATTGGACTATTTAGATGTTGTTAAACTAGTTTCGCGCATTTCACACCAATATTGGTATTCTTGGACACTGCGGTCTTATACCTGTAACTAGTCACTTAAGGATGTGGTATTAATGTTGCATGGATTGGGTCTTTGATGTTACCACTGTACTTTGCTTGTCTTCTAGCTATAAAGTGTAGTACGCAAGCCCTTTCCATTCTTGTCACCAACTCTTTTGATGGACACCCTCATCACAACCTTTACTGCGGGACGCACTATGACTGATCGGTATCTTGGTGTCTGACTCTTTTGACATAGAGATGTTTTGATTCTCCTTTTTAAACCACTTTATTGGATATTACATGTTTTATCCCATTGCCCTTGATGCTATTGAACTAAAGTCAGTATCTCCTCTCATCAAGACTTCAAAGGTGACATATTTCAACATCAGGTACTCTATTTGCTTATTCTTTAAGTGTTAGTCTCAAATCACAATACACATATCCAACTATTTTCTTTTTGATAGTATTAAGATTATGTTACTCTTAACAGTTTTAACAAGCAGTCATTTAAGTTATAAAACTCAGCGATACTAATTGATACTTAGCTAGTACTAATTGGCTACAATACAGTACTATATCCCTATACAAAACATTACAATAGAATAAAGAAAACATTAAGGATTTTTTATTTAAGCATTCCCATACTTGAGTCCAAGTCTTGATACCTTCTGCATCAATACCTTTTGTAAGAAGATCGGCAACAATATGTTCAGTATCAATTTAACCATTTTAATTAACCTTTTTAGCGCATTGAAAATCTCTTTTAAAATGATGTTTAATCTTATATGTTTGTTTAGAGATGATTGAACAGATTTTTCAATAAATTAGATAGTATTGTTATTATCAATGTGAATTCATAGTATTCATGAAATTATACTATTATCCTGCAATTGATTTTGAATCTGATGTACTTGTCTACAGCAACTAGCAGCAACCACATATTCAGCTACAGATGTAGAGGTCGTAACCATAGTTTGCTTCTTACACTGCCATGATATCAACCTATTTCCCAAAAACTAACAACCTTTAGTTGTAGACTTCCTATATTAAGTTACACCAGCTTAGTCACTATTAGTATAAGCAACTAGTTCAAATGGAGAATCTCTAGAATACCAAAGGCCTAATGTTGGTTTTCCTTTAAGATATCTAAAAATTCTCTTGGTTGCTAAGAGATGAGATATCTTTGGTGTAACTTGGAATCTGGCACATGCACATATGCAAACTATAATATATGACTTGGTGTTATAAGACTACATCAAGACAATCATAGATCTATAGAGATTGTACATCAACATCCTTCATCTTCTCTTTTGAACTAAAGCTTTTCCAAATCAACTAGAGTAGAAGCAGACTTCATATCTGTGTAGTTGAATTTCTTCAAAATCTTAGCTACATATTTATCCTAACAGATAAATATTCCATCCTTTCGCTCTGTTCGTACTTGTAATCCTTGAAATAAAGTAAGTTCTCCATAGAACTCATCTGGAAACTTCCCTTCATTAGCTTCGCAAAAATGCAATACACTAATGTCTTGTTTTTAGTAAAGCTAGAAGATAATGTCATCAACATACAAACTGTACAAGCAAATATCTTCCTTTTTGCTTTTGATAAACAATTTTGATCTTATTTCACATATTTATAACCCTATGCGTCAACGATAGTTAGCCAAGGTTCCATTCCATGCTTCTGTGCTTTGATGCTGCAACCCATAGATGCTCTTGAACATTCTTGTCAAACTTTGTCATGGATGGTCAAGATCTATTAAAATGCTTGTGTGGTCATGAGTAATATATAAACTTCTTCTCTAATCGGTTCCATATAAGGACTTGCACATCAATCACATCATTTGAATCTATTACATAGTAAAATCCATAATGAAGCCATAGGCCAAAACCATTCTTATTGCTCTATTCTTGCACATGAGTCAAAAACTTTTCAATAATTATGCTTTCTTTCTATAACCTTGTGTATCCTAACCTTGATTTATTCCTATTTACAATCCCTTCTTTATCTTTCTTATTTTTGAAGACCATTTTGTTCATGGCCCTCTTCCTATTTAGGCAGAATACTCACAAGTTTCATACCTATTGGATTTGAATGCAGAATGTTCTTTCTGCATTAGCTCTCCTCCAACGATGGAATCAGATAGCGCATTAGCAATTGCTATGTAGGCTCAATGCAGTGATAGGACGAGCATATAACTAAGTTTTAGGGTTATCATGTGTTTTCTGTCTTATACAGTACTGAGAAACCTTGTTATAAGTAGATTTTGCATTCTTATTGTCTGATTAGTGGACTTACATCTTTCTCACATTTATAATGGGTGATCTTTATGGATTCTTGTTTTTTAGTGTGGGTTTGGAATGTATAGGAATTTGTGATATTCCCAATTCAATTCTGGTTTATTTCTATCACTGGAGAACTCAACATGAGGTGGCTTCATGTGTATGATAGCTCTATTTTGAACAGTCTTTAAGGGCTATCTGGATCTTTATGAACTAGCTTAGTATTAATTGAATTGGATCAATAAATATTAGTTTAAAATGACAAGTATTAACTTCAGGTACTAGCAATATTACAGGTTTTGTCTAGCTGGTATGCATCTTACCTTTAGGATCTGATCTTAATCATCACTCAGTACTTATCCTTTTTCATTCTACCTTTTTTTCCCATTATGTAGACATCTTCAACATTGTTTTGATCGTTAGCCAGATTTTGGGTTTAACATTTACCAACAGCTTTGGAAGGTGAATCAAAGTATGAAGCATCTTTCCAAATTGGATCACAATGCATTCTTGATGATTTCCTCTTTCTGAGTAGAGTACTGCATTAAATTCTTCTTGGTACTGCTAAACTCATTGAGATTGTACTGTAGCTATTGGTAATAAATTAGTAGATTGGGTTAGTGAATAATATCAAACAGCACTCTTGGACCATTCCCTTTATCATAGCTTTTTCTCTAAATAACACCATATGCAAGTTTTTTTCTCCCTTGCCTGACTCTATATGTGGTTACCTAAAAAGCTTTACTACTCAAGGAATATATCCAAATAGTAACTTCATCGCTTTTGCCATCAACTACTTGCTATTAAACTATCATAAGTTTTAAGGAAATGGTATCATGACATCATATGGTCTCATAATGCTTAGAGTGGTTTAAAAACTCTAAAGAGATTTAAGGTGTCTGTTATGAGTTAGACTACTAAGAACCATAATTTATGTACCATAGCAGTAGTACTAATGCCATCCCCCGCCCCCCAGCCAAATGTGGTAGGTACTTAAAGTCAAGCTTACATTGTTTCTGCATCTCAATTTGATGTCCTATTCATCTCTAGCCTACACCATTTTTGTTGAGGGTCCTGGCTATCACTGTATTCCCTTTATATCTTTTTCTCTACAAAAATCAACCATATACTTTATTCTAAACTCTGTTTACATTATAACTTTAATTATTTTCACTTTCTTAATCCACTAGGTTTTCTATTACATTGATAAAGTCTTAAGAATTGTCACAGGTTACATCCTTAGTTGTAAAAAGAAAACCCAAGAAAAACCTGCTTATTAATATCAGTGACTACTAAGCAATATTCTCTGTATGCATTAACAATCACAAAGGTTGGAACAATAGATCCATTTGATGCATAACAAAGTACCTTAGTAATTAGACTTAGAACTTTTAGATCTTACAAGAAGCTCTATGTTGCTTCCCTTTAAGACAAGCAACACCGGTATGGTCATCTTCAACAATGTTTAGTACGCAAGTACTCTACAAGAATATCCTTAAAAGTTGTTTATGTTACTTAAATTAATGATGTGCAAGCTCCTCATGCAGAGAGTGATTCATCATGATGTAGCTTACAACAAGACAAGTTAAACTATCTTTAGGTAACAATGTTATTATATCAAAACATTTTACATATTAGTCCTTCTAAGAATTTTAGATGTATTGATTTTCTCAAGGCAACTCTAAAATTAGGAGATAAGACAAGACCTTCAGTGATAGTAAAAAGGACACTAGTTCTTTTTGTCACACATCAGTGTGATTTACTAAAAAGGTTGAATTTTATCTCTTGACAAAGTATACATCTTCCAAAATCAGAGATATCAGTTTAAGGGTTCCCTTATAGAAAATTTAACACCATTTGCTCCTCCCCCAAATGTAAATAAACCTCCATCAAATTCCTTGAAATCTAAGAGGGCTAGCTATGTTCACTAGTATGTGCCTTGAGCTACCTTGTCAAATAAATCCTAGTTTCTTTCCTCGTTGTGCTTGCCTGCACATAATAAAATAAGGGAATTTGTTTACCTTTTGGACGGACCCAGCATTACTGTCTTAGATTTGCCTCGTCGCATCATGTAGTTATGTTTCTTCAAAGTGATTGATTAGCATATCAAGGTTAATAGGCCTCCCAAAACCACAACATGGTGAGGTCTTTACAACTTAATGCCTTATTTACCTCAACGCATTAACAAACTGGCAGTTATTATCGGGCCTCAGAGTTTGAACTATTTTGGCCTATGTGTATTAACTGCATTTGGCTTGCTGTATTAACATGCTTGTGCTTGGCAGTATTCACTTTTGGGTAAAATTTTTGTTAGTTTCATACTGTTTTTGATTTGATAACGGGCTATTTTATAGTTGTTGTGGCTGATTTGAAAATCATGACTTGGTTTTTGCATATAAAACTATAAGTTTTAGGATAAGCTTAGTATTAACTGTTAGCAGTATTAAAAGTTTTTGGCTAGTTTGTATAATGTGGAAATATATCATGTAAATACTCTAAGTTATTGGAAAAGTATTTTTAAGATGAATAAAAATGCTAAGTAACTTTGGGAAATATTTTACGATTAAGGTTTTTGAGTTTTAAGTAAACCCGACATAAAAACGACATCTCGAGACCCCCTAGGAAGCCATATCCGGTTCTAGTCTCATAGGGGACAAGATGGCAAGATTTTAGCAACAATGGTCCATCTTTAGTACTATATACATTTTGTATGTATCCTAACACACACTTTTCATACGATTTTCAAAATCAAAACATACACACTTTCTCTCCTTTTCTCTTTTGGTTCGTCCGGACCTAACACACACAGACACACACTTATAAATTTTGAAATTTGATCAAAAACATGAAGATTTGCGGAGTCGTGGGTTGATTCTAGTATTCGGCTTATTGTTTATACTATGTTTGGGTAGTCGGTTCGCGTTCGTTAACCCTAATTGTAAGTTTTTTAAATTTTGATTTAACTTGTACTTTTGTCTGTTAAATGATGCATAGATGTTAGTTGTACGGCCCGTTTGTTAAAAATATCGAAAATGAAAAGTTTGCGAAAGGAATAAAAGGGTGTGTTTGGTTCAAAAATAAAAGGAAAGGAAAATGAGGTTTTGTTAGTTGTAATATTGTGGTTGTGATGGTTGAAAAACATTTGTTGCTAATTAGCTTATTTTTGGATAATAGCTTATTTAGCTTATTTATAAGCACTTTTCGGCTTATTTTGGGCTTATTATGGTTCGTAGACCATAAGGAAGCAAGTATATGTAACTTTTTTGTTATTACCCTAGTATGTCATATTTTTGTGGACTATTTTTATGGATTATGGTGATAACCAAATACGATACGTAGCATATTAGCTTATTTTTAAGCTTATGGAATTAGTTTTGGAGCTATTGGGCTCGCGGCCCAATAAGGCTCAATAAGCCGTGAGCCGTGGCTTATTGAGTGCTTATTGTGGTCCGGGTTATTTTGTTAGCTATTGTTTTGGGCTTATATTTACTAATGGGCTTTGGTATTGGGCCTAAAGTATATATTATGCATATAAATATCTTAATGGATCCTTATTGGGCCTTAAGGCCCAATAAGCGCAAACTAGTCGTTTTATAAGTTTTGACGGACTTTTGGGAAGCGAAATGTACTTATGAAATGTTATTGAAAGCCGTTTGGAAAAAATGATTTAATAAGCATGGCGAAATGTGATTTTGAGGTTTTGTCAGAAAATGTTGAAATTTTGAAAAGTGGTTGAAATTAAGGTTTAAAAACCTTGGAAAACGTTGTATACATACCCAGCAGTATCATTAGCATTAATGAAAATTTTCTTGCCTGTTCTCTGAAAGTACCTTTTTGCCCTCATACTTAGCAGAGAGAACCGCCACTTCAAATCCATTGCTTCCAAATCATCTTCATGAATTTACTCTAAGTCCTGCTGTAGGAGATTAGAACATTGGGATTCTCACCCACGAAAGCATACACAGTATTATCACTGAAGTTAGCAGTACTAACTTGAGGACAAGTAGTGTTTATATTAGGGCTAACAGTACTAACTTCATATGCAAGATTAGCAGTATTAACATCATTAGTACTACTAGTGCTTGGAGCAGTCATAAAGGCTAAGTTTTGAGCACCACTACTTGCACCAACAGATTTCTTTACATCTTGTTCAACAATTTTGAAGTTGTTGTACAAATCATCAATGCTCATTGTTTCAATAGTAGCCTTATTCATCCAGACTACAACATGAGTATTCCACTCAGGAGGCAAGCTTCTCAGAAATTTTAAATTTAAGTCTTCTTGAGTGATGACTACACCTAAAATTGCAATCCTACTAATAATCTTCTGGAGTCTGTTAAAGATAGAGTCAAGAGACTCCGTGCTTGATGCACTAAAATTTTCATATTGTTGCTTCAGTAGTGTCTTCTGTGTTTTCTTAGTGGCTTCGTTGCCTCCAAATCGTGTTTCAATAGCAGCAAACATTGTTTTAGCTTCACTGTATTAACTGAAAGTAAGTTGATGTTCATTGGGAAGAGCCATGAGTAGCAAGCTTCTAGCCTTCACATCATTCTTCTTGTTGGTCTTTTCTTCAGCAGTTACAGGTACTGACATCTTTGTAACAGAAGTACCATTCTCTTGTGCTGTTTATGGTACAGATACCCATGAGTTACCATTCTCTATGACCTCCCATAGAGCATAGTCTTGTACCTGGAAGTATTGCTTGATTCTTATCACCCACATCTCATACTCACCAAGTTTGAGTATGGGTAGCTTAGCAGTAGTATTACTCTATGCAGATTCAAATTCCATAACTTCTAAATCAAAGTTTTAGAACACAAGGCTCTGATACCACATGTTGATCCCAAGTAGATCTTGCAAACGTTGTTAATGGGTTAGTTGTATTGAATAGATTCAATACAACTATGCTAGAAACTTTGTTGATACTAAAGAGTATGCGGAATCTACTCTTTAATACTTAGAAGAATATCTATGTAATAGAAAACTGTAATGCAGTAGAATGAATGACCAATGAATATAACCAAAAAGCTTCAATATTTTTATGATGAATAATACGAGTACTCTGTCTAGTACTAGGGTTTACAACCTTGAAGCTATGAATGTATCTATCATGTTGTGTTTACAACCATAACCTAGGATCTCCTTTTATACACCAAGGAGTCCTTTACAAGATAACTACAAATCTTTTAAACTTCTATAAGATATCAACATATCTTCTAATTATATAGGATATATACATTGAATCATTCTATACATATCACAAAACACGCTTTTATCTCTTCAACAGTTGTAATCTTCATGCACCAGTACAAAATCCTCCATCAGTATTAAGTTTAGTACTGGCAGTACTAACTGTCTTCTGGCAGTACTAACTGGTTAATACTGTTAGTTATATCTTGAGCAGTATTAAGTATTGGCTTGGCAGAACTAGGTGTGTAGACATTTAATTCCCAACAGTAACAATTCTTTGCAATAACTATACAAAATGGGTTAATAACATGGGATAAATGATGCTATAAAATAGACGTTATTTGATGTCATCAGTTTCATGCAATCATAAGCAAACACATATAAATTTAGCCTAACATGTTAACAAGAAGAAAAGAAAAGCAATTAATCATTAAACACATATACATATTTGAATGATTAATGAATGGATTAATTATCTTCAAACCGACATGTGAGTATATAAGTACAAGGGGCATAAAAAGCCCTAAAATCATCTATAATGGTTGCACTATAGCTCTCCTAAGTTCGACACCGAATTATGAAAATAAAGGGTTTGTATATATAGGAAATATCTTTTGGCGGCATCACTAGGGTTTTGTGATGTCGTCACCCCGTCGACTTCAACTTAGGGTTTCTTTAACCGACATATCTTGACACCGTCAGGATTGGTTATGACGCCGTCACCTTGGAGGTGTGACGCTGTCATAACCTTCTTGTGACGCCGTCTCCACACACTGAAGCGTCACAAAAATTGTTTGAAAATCATCTTTGTAGGCACAATTGGTGACCACGTCAAGACGGTGGTCGCGAAGCTGAAAAGTTGTGTTTTTGCCTTGTTTCTTCCTAGATCGAGCCCAAGTTACGTGTATTCCATCCAAGTGTTTCCCAAATACTAATTACACAAAAAGAAAGGATTTAGTGCAATAATATAACATATTTGCATGAATTTGGGGGTTAAATGACCCCCAAAAAATGTATAAAATAACACCTCATCAAATAACCCTATACTTGGGATTTGCTTGTCCTCAAGCAAATGAGTTTTTCTTCTCAATAAATAGCAAAGTCAAGGGCATTTAAGTTACTAAGTAAAGGTAATTTATGGCACAACCAAATCAAACTTGTCATAAAAGCACAAAAATCATATACTAGCACCTCATATAAGTGTTTAAATTCTCTCTTTTCAGGTGTATAATGGATTATAACAATATGGGCAGCAAGAAAATTAACACTCACTACCTGGCATGGCATATATATTACCATAAGCTTGATAAAGGATCAAACCTCCACCACTTTGACGTAAGCACCAATGAAATACTATCAAATAGGTATTTACAAGGGTTCTAACGTAAGGTGTATGTTATGGAAAACGCGGTAAGGGATAATGGGGGATATTTTACTAGTAACAAGTTAATCATTCACAAAATTACATGTATAAAGGCGTTGCTAAGCCAAGACTTTGGCGTAACATATAGATTACCTTGAATAGCATATAGATTATCATAAGCTTAATAATGGATCAAACCTCCACCACTTTGGCATAAGCACCTAGGAAATACTATCAAAGAGGTCTTTACAAGGGTTGTAATGTTAGGTGTAGGGTATGAAAAACATGGTAAGGGATAATAGGGGATATTTTAGTGGTGGCAAGTTAATCATCACAAAATTACATGTATAAAGGCGTTGCTAAGCCAAGACGCAGCATTACTCTAATAATCATACAAAACTCTACATCAAACTATTTTTTTGTTTTCTTGGCTCTTTCTTGACTTAAACATAAGCAGGATGGCAGTCCGTATATTTTATCATTTTTTTTCTTCTTTCACCTTTTTAATATTTTTTTTGATTTTTTTGCTTTCTTTCTTTTTATCTCTTTTTTATATACACTTTTTCCTTGCCATCATAAATCTGTTGAAAATAAATATAAATATACATGACTCGGGAATTATATTGACATCCCTACACTTGAGTTTTTAATAACTCAATAATAAACTAACTAATGACCTGAATTTGAATGATCAACAAACATGGAGTGCATTAAGCACGTGGGGGAAATAATTTAACTTTCTTTCCTATTTCTCCATAAAATAACTCAATCATCCCAAAACCGTGTACACTAACAAATGACTTGACTTAGCAATCATGTAATCAAGCAAACAGTTAACTAGGGTTAAACAATTATATTCATAATAATGTACTAAAAATGAGTACATACAATGGAGGCTAAGGCAATTTGGGTGTAACATCTTAGTGGGGTGTAAAGAATGCTCTTCAATAATAGTCCAGAATCTACCAGAAAATCATGAGAACCGTGAAAGAGATAGGCTCAAAGGGGTGTACTAGGAGTATCTTGCACTAAAAATGAGTGCATAGCAAGGGTGTGGGGGTAGTTATATGACCAATGAGATCATCATAACTATAACAAACGCATGCTAAAAACAAGGGTTATCATAATGTCTCTTATCATTTAGTAAATCCTAATCACACCAATACGATCTCACTAGCAGTCTCGTGATGCATCACTAAAACCAGTTCTATAATCTAATATACTACCGGTACAATCACAAGCATTAAAAATGAATGCTTTTATATTCCTAAGGATATAGGGGCGAACCTCATATTTTTGAGGTGGAATTTTTTGAGTGGTAGGGTTTTTGTGCTAGTCATATAAATCATATCCATGAGACGCTTCTAAAACTACAGTTTCACTGATATATGCCATAAAAATATTTAATTTTGGGCTAAAATTACCGTCCTAAACTATGTTTCGGTATATTACACATCATTTTAAGGACAAAGCAAATTCAAATGAGAAGATATTTGTATGTCTTTCATTGCCCTCCCTACACTTAAATTTAACATTGTCCTCAATGTTCCAAAAGCACCCAAAAAACGAGAAAGATAAATAAATGAAAGACAAAATAAACTAGTACTCCCTTGGTTTGCTCAATACGAACTGGCATCACAATTTAAGAATTTCTCTTAGGTCTGAGAACAAGCTAGCTCATTTAGAAAAGCCTTTGATACCTCTTCCTTTACCTGTTACACCTTAAGCTATGTGTGATGCTTATCAAGCATTGTTCGATGCACAAAATGAGGTGGCATGCCTTATGCTTGCTAGTATGTCTTCAGAGCTCTAGAAGACTTTGGAAATCTATAAGGCATATGACATGATCCAAGAACTGGAAACGATGTCCGAGGAACAGCTAAACATGAACTGTTCAAAATGGTTAAAGCATTTCATGCTTGCAAACAGGAGGATGGTCAGTCAGTGAGCCCTTATCTCTTGAAGATGAAAGGATACTTGGAAACATTGGAACACCTTGGTTACCATATGCCTAAAGAACTTGATGTGAGTCTTATCTTGAATTCTATCAACAAGGACAATGACCAGTTCATTCAGAACTATAATATGCATAGCATAGGGAAACAATAGTTGAGCTACATGCTATGCTCAAGCTACATGAAAAAGGCATTCCAAAAAAGACTTCTACTATCGCTGTACTTGCTATTAGTGGAGGTAAGATCCAGAAGGACAATAAAAAAACCCGCAAAAATGCAAAATGAAAAGACAAAGGAAAGACTAAGCTTGCTTGTGCTCCTAATTTGAAGATCCCACCGTCGCTAAAGAGAGATAATCCACAAAAGGACTCAATTTTTCACCACTGCAAAGAGGTGGGTAACTGGAGGAGGAACTGCCTTGCCTACCATGCTGAGTTAAATAATAATAAAAATACTAGCGTGGCTAGTACTTCAAGTATCATTACTATAGAACTCTATGCTTTTCCTAATAAGTCTTGGGTGTATGATACGGGTTATGGTAATCATATCTGTAATACTTCTTAAGGACTTAGAGAAAGCAGGAAGCTGAAACATGGAGCTTTGAGTCTATACGTGGGCAATGGAATGCGTGCAACCGTCGAAGCTATTAGAAGTTTTGATTTAGTTCTTCCTAGTGGTTTAATAATTGTATTAGATAACTATCATTTTGCACCTACTATTACTAGGGGTGTTGTTTCACTTTCCTGTTCGGTTAACGATGGTTATATTCATATTTTTATGAATTATGGTATTTCTGTTTCGAAAGATGATGTGTTTTATTTGAATGCAATTCCACGTGATGGTGTTTATGAAATAGATAAGCATAATCTTCATCCAAATGTTAGTTCTATTTATAATGTTAGCAACAAAAGATCCAAACATGCATTGGACTCTTCACATCTATGGCACTGTCGTCTTGGTCATATAAACAAGAAGCGCATGGAAAAGCTTCAACGTGATGGGATCTTGCAACCCACCCATGATGAATCTTTTGACAAATATAAATCTTATATATCTGAAAAGATGGCGTAAGCCTTTTCCACATTATGTGGAAAGAGCTAAAGAACTATTAGGACTTATGCATATTGATGTATGTGGCCTTTTTAGATCTGTGTCAAGAGAAGGTGCTAGTTACTTCATAACCTTTACTAATGATTTCAGATGTTACGATTATGTTTACTTGATGAAACATAAACATGAGGTATTTGAAACATTTAAGGTTTTTCAAAATGAAGTTGAAAATTAACTCGACAAGAAAATAAAAGCTTTTTGATCTGATAGAGGAGGCGAATACTTGATTCATGTATTTGTATATCATATGAACAGTTCTGGTATCGTATCTTAACTTACTCCACCTTATACACCATAACATAACGGGGTGTCTGAAAGGAGGAATCGAACTTTACTTGATATGGTTCGATCCATGATGAATCTAACAACTCTGCCAAATTCCTTTTGGGGATATGCTCTAGAGTATGTTGCTCGCATACTCAACATGGTTCCAACCAAGAATGTTGAAAGGACGCTGTATGAAATATAGCATGGGAAACCTCCCAAGTTGTCTTGCTTAAGGATTTGGCGTTGTGAGGCACTCATGAAACGAGACATGCTTGACAAACTTGATTCCAGATCCATTAAGTGTTTTTTTGTAGGATGCCCACAAGAAACTATAGGTTACTACTTCTACTATCCACTCGAAAATAAGATTTTTTGTTGCTCAAAATGCTGAGTTCTTTTAGAATAGTCTCACTTTCCAAGAAGCGAGTGGGAGTCACACGTTGCATGAAACAAGTGGGAGTGACATAAGACTTGAATTACTTAAATAATATGACACACGACCTTTTGAAAATACTAGCGAATAACATAATGAGGTCAAAGATATGGATGTTGAGCCCCATAGTGTGAAAGTTCCCATTCGTACATCTGAAAGGATATCTCAAGAACCTGATAGATATGGTTTCTATGTAGATGTTGAGGAGCATGAATTAGGGGATCTGAATGAACCTCCTAGTTATAAATTTGCATTGTCAGATCCTGAATCAGATAGATGGCTTGATGCTATGAATGCAGAAATGCAATTCATGAAAGATAACCAAGTCTGGTGTTTGCTTGATCTTCCTCCTAATGGTCGATCTGTTGGGAGTAAATGACTTTTCAAGAAAAAGACTGACATGGATGGCAATGTACACACCTTTAAAGCTCGTCTTGTAGCAAAAGGATATACCCAAACCTACGGCGTTAGGGAAACCTTCTATCATGTTGCAGACATTAGAGCTATAAGGATTCTTTTACCCATGACCACGTTCTATGACTCTGAGATTTGGCAAATGGATGTCAAAACCACCTTTTTGAATGGTCACCTAAGCGAAGACATGTATATGGTGCAACCTGAGAGGTTTTTGGATCCAAAACATCCCAGCAAAGTATCCAAGTTGCAACGATCCATTTATGGATTAAAGCAAGTATCTAGAAGCTGGAACAAGAGATTTGATGAGGAAATCAAGAAGGTTAGTTTCACTCAAAATCCTGATGAGCCATGTGTATATGTTAAAGCTAGTGAGAGTAATGTTGCATTCCTAGTCTTATATGTCGATGACATATTGATCATGGGAAATAATGTTACAATGCTTCAAGATTATAAGTCTTGGCTTTGTAAGTGTTTTTCTATGAAAGACTTAGGAGAAACAGCATACATCCTTAGAATCAAGATCACACGTGATAGATCTAAGCGATTAATTTCTCTTAGTCAAAGTGCTTATTTTGATAAAATTTTAAAGAAATTTAAGATGGAAAACTCCAAGCATAGTAGTGTTCCAATGCAAGAGAAGCCTAAATTGAGCAAGGCTCAAGGTGAAAATACACATAATGAGGTGAATCATATGCAAAGAGTTCCTTATGCTTCGGCGATAGGATCTAATATGTATGCGGTAAGATGCACTAGACCTAATATTGCCTTTGCGTAATTTTTGTGTAGTCAATTTCAGCAAAATCCTGGTGAAGCTCACTAGACTATTGTTAAAAATATTCTTAAGTATTTTAGGAATACTAAATATATGGTTCTTGTTTATGGGGGGAAAACCTGAAACTAAGCTAAAAGTTACTTGCTATACTGATGCCAATTTTCAGACCGATAAAGACGATACCAAATCTCAATCGGGATATGTTTTCATGCTCAATGGTGGAGCCGTGGACTGAAAGAGTACTAAGCAAAGCACTATTGATATGTCTTCTTAAGAAGCTGAGTACATTGTTACTATGGAAGCTTCGATGGAAGCTGTCTAGATGAGGAAATTTATTTATGAACTTGGAAATGTTGTGCCAACCAATAAAAGACCTATGGAAATGTTATGTGATAATATAACCGCAATAGTGATCGCCAACGATCCTAGAATTATGAAGGGAACCAAACATTATCAAAGGAAATATCACTACATTCCCGAAGTTATTCGGGATGGTGAAATTATCCTTAAGAAAGTTTAATGTAGCTGATCCATTTACGAAACCAATGCCATATACCAATCATTTTAAACAAGCTATGGGGATTGGAGTTTGTCCTGCTAGTAGTCTCATGTAGATCTGTGATGTATTAGTTAGTATTTGAATGAAGGGATGTTAAACGATTGTTATTTTTTGATGAATTAATATACGTGGTATTATTGTTTTCATTTTATAATAATTGTGTCATATATTTGCATGTTTAATCCATGAATAACTTGTTGCATTCTAAACTATATCCATTTTCAATTAACAATATAGGAGTATTGTTAGATTAAGGCACATGTGAGTGATTGGCCTAGGTTTGTTGAATATATAAAGATGTGTCTGCCAAACTCACATGTTATTTAATGTGGTTGAATATTGGATACCCCACATTATGTGAATCACTTTATGGATTAGCGTCATTAAGTAAGTTGCACATATGGTAGAGTTTTTGCTTATCCTCAGACTTGAGATGCAAGAAGATCTTGCATGTATGGATGGCATTACTTGATTATAGACAACCGATATGTTGAATATGGTAGTTATAAAAGCTATTTTCAGAAATGTTTTAAAGTGCATGAATAACACTTGTAGTCAAAATAGAATTTGTTCCTCCACGTGTTTGGGAGTTAGATATTTACTAGGCCCCTCATTGGGTTGATCAAATGTTTTCATGGTCGTGCCTAAAGTGTAGTTAAGGTGATTTTTTTATATTTGGTAATCTAGATCAATACAGGAACGAGAAACATAATCGTTAAATTACGGGATGACTTTGATCCATATCCATATTTAACACTGTATCTGAAACAAAAGGATGTATTAACTTAAACAGTAGAAACTAAGAAGTTTATCAAAACAGAACTCGGATATTTCTAAGAGCATTGATCATGTTGCTAGACGCTTGTCAAAGTTAGTATGTTATATACTATGACGATGACTTTCGCAAGTGGGAGCTATTGGGAAGTGCTCATGTCATACGAATATTTATACGGCTAGAAATACATGAGCCTATGGGGTCACACAATTATATATAATATATGTGTATATTTACTATATATATTAATTGCCTAACGATTATACTTAACGGTCGTAATTATTTGTGTTACGAATAATTAACCGTTAGCCCTCTAATTATTATGTAAATGTGCATAAGTAATTAAATGAACAAAATATCTAACTTAGGGGTATTTTGGACAAGGGGCGGGCTTATGGCTTAAGGGGGAAGGGTTGGGCTTTGATAACTTTGGCCTTAAATTATCTAGTTTTAGGATGTCCTAATCCTACCATTATACAAACAAGGTCCCAAGGTCTCATTCATGCATCCCATTCTTCTCTTCTCTTCTCTCTTTGAGCCAAAACATAGGACCCTCTCGTAAAGGGACTCGTGTTTGGTTTTATAGTATATCGGGAACTCGATCTTTGATTATCGTTAGTCAGTGAACTAGAATTTAGGTAATATTGGTAGACATGTAGTGTGGATACACGTAGAGGTTGCCTACTTTGGTAACTTGGTTTAAAGTTTCATGCTTCTCGATTAAGCTTCGTTCTTTGTTAGCTTTATTTGCTAAAAGGTACGCAGTTTCCTTTTATTTATATATGTTAATTATATATGTTATATGCGTTTATTTTCTGTTGTGTAGATCGTATATTATTAGTGTAATAGTAAGGTATTAGATCTCTAATTCCAACAAAGGAGTCATCCGTCGGATGTACTCGGGACATCTTGAGACAAAGAGATTGCCTTAACCGGTTTTGCGAGGTCTCTTGGGTCATTTCAACTTTCATTGTCATAGAGGGTGAGGTCCTCAATGATTTCCCAAGATTCTTCGGCACTCTTTTCATGAAGTTTGCCACCGGCAGTGTGGTCAATTTTGCCCTTAAGAGGGTAAGAGACATGATCATAGAAAATTTAGATTTTGAGCTAAAGATCGATACCACGATATGGACTTTTTGGAGTAAGTCCTTGAAACGAGTCCTTGCTTCGAAAATAGATTCACCATGATGTTGTTGGAACATCAAGATATCATTTCTGAGTTTAGTAGTTCTCCTCGGTGGGGAAAACTTAGCAAGGAAACGAGTAGTGAGATCCTCCTAAGTGGAAATAGATCCCCCGGGTAAACATTCAATCCAATTGTTAGCTTGATCACGAAGAGAGAATTGGAATAAACACAAACTCTTTCTCTCTCTATCGGCACCATTAAGATTAAGAGAATAGGTAATTTTGAGAAAATCCTTAAGGTGTTGGTTTGTATCTTCGGACCGTAGTCCATGGAATGCACATCCATTTTGCACCAACCAGATGGTGTCGGATCGCAGAGATGCCACATTGTCTTCTTCGGGGAGCTTAATTATGTTTCGATAGCCCTCGTGGATAGGTTGGGAATAATCTCCTAAAGTATGTGGTTGGTTTTCGTCTCCCATGATGATTAACGAAAGGAAAGGTTACAAAACAAAAGAAACGAAGAAAAGATAGACTCTGAGAAAGCTAATCCTAAAAAGAAAATAAAAATCTCACTCGATAGGAATCTAGTGAGTAGACCTAAGTTAGATAGAATCCAAAACCTAGACTATTCCCCGACAGAGGCGCCAAAAACTTGATGCGGATAATTGTAAACGCAAAAGTTTTACAATCCTCTTAGGCGGAGTATCTAATCGTTGTAGTATAATGTTGGCAAGACTCGGGAGATTGATCGTTCTCTAAGAGAATAGTGAGGTAGGTTCGAATTGTACGTTATTAAGATCTAAAGGTTAAGGGAAGGGTATTTTTGTGTTTTTATATTTTTTTAGAAAGCCAGTAAATTCCATATGTTGAGAGAGTTGCTTTTAAACTAAGCTAATCTAAACTAAACTAATCATAATTAAGCAAGAAAAGTAAAATTGATGAGAACTCGTATAGGTAAACAAATGTGCTTACTTAATCATGAACTACTCCATAGTTGATTCCTCTAACCCGTTGCCCTGTTACCCTCGTTAGTGTAATGTGTAAGTATTCCCCTCATTTAATTGCGAATTGGTCAAAAACGCACCTACGCGATCACCTGCTGGCAGCTCCTGGAAACGCTCTTCCCACCCAATAATTAAACCACACACATTAAATACTTAATTAATTATCTTCCAAAACGTGAATGTTTCATTTAATTCTAACCACATTTCACTAGATGTCTTCATGCACAAAAATAAATTGCAGCTAGTTTTCTAATGCCTAACGTGCACACCACTAACAAGAAGCAACAAATTAGAGTTCACAACTAAGTTTCATGCAATCGTAAGCAAATACATATAAATTTAGCCTAACATGTTAACAAAAAGAAAAGAAAAGCAATTAATAATCTAACACATACACATATTTTAATGATTAATGAATGGATTACTTATCTTTAAACCAACATGTGAGTATATAAGTACAAGGGGCATAAAAGCCCTAAAAATCGTCTATAATCGCTGCACTATAGCTCTCCCAAGTTCCACACCTGAATTATGAAAATAAAGGGTTTGTATATATATGAAATAGATTGTGACGATGTTACTAGGGTTTTATGATGTCGTCACCCCGTCGACTTCAACTTAGGGTTACTTTAACCGACATATCTTGACGCCGTTAGGATTGGTTGTGATGTCGTCACCTTGGATGTGTGACACTGTGATAACTGGTAATTTGATCAGGGTTAAGTATTATTAAATATTATAATTTTGTATTTTGAAGTCTTTCGATCTTGTCAGTTTTCCTGACGAAAGCTGAAAAGTTAACTTCTGTTGACTATTTTTGCGTAAAAAACGGTTTTGATTTAACCAGGAGTTTGATAGAGTTTTAAGTTCGTAAATGAATCGATTTTGACTTGTTTTTCTGTTTTAGAGTGGTTTTGAAGTTTTCAGTGCTTTCCGGGAAGTTTTCCCGCGTTTAACGAATAATCGTCACGCAGCGCGTACCGGCACGACAATTTATTCAAGTGTGGAGATTAAATGAATTTGGGAATGTGTTAACGAGTTTATTTATTTAATAAATTCATAATGATAAAATAACGTTGGTTTAAAACGTAAATAGTGAATGTGAGATTTGAAAGTTATTAGAAAACGGTTGTTTTCGTGAAATTCGGTAAAAGACTGTAACGGACGTAAAAAGGTGAAATTTTGGTTGAATATAAGTTGTAAAACCCTATTTTGTGGTTTGAAGTGTTTTTAAATGGATGAGCAAGGTTCGTTTGAGTTTTGTCAAAAATTCATGTTTTCGGTCTGGAGTCAGCCGGCAACGGCTCAAAATGAATTTTTATAGCAATTTAATATGATAGGTGTCATGTGAATAACCTATATTTATGGAAAAATGATTTTAAACGCAATAAAAATAATAACTATTTTTTGTTGACATTTTAAATAGATGAAAATTGAGTTTTTAAGTGATCCCGACGCAAAAAGGAAAACCCGAGACCCTCCTTGGATGCTTGTTTGGACGCCTAGGGGATAAGGGGACAAGGAGGCTATTATTTTGCTAATATGTCCCATAGTACTCTTATTACCACCACCACCTTAAACATTTTTGGTTCATGCATCATTTTTGAAATCAAAACAAAAGTTTCTATCTCTCTTTTTCTCTCTAGAACCGGACGAACCACAAGGAAGAAAGAAAACAAAGATTTTGAAGATTTTTCTAAGAACACGGGTTAAGAATAGATAGTGGGTTGATAGTTAGTAGATGCGGGTTATATAAAAGGTGTACGAGTTCGTTCTTTCTGCGTCAAATCCTAACCAAGGTCATCCAAACTTGTAAGTTTTCTAAACTTTGTTTTTAGTTGTACTTTTATGGCTATTATGGTGTTAAAACACTAGTTGTACAAGTTGATCATCGTAAAAATCGAATCTTGGAAACGAAAATGTAAAAAAAAGGTGTTTGTGCGTCGGCTTACAAAGGAAGAAGGGAAAGGATTTTTAAGTTTGAATAAAATGGTTGTTGTTGTAATTTTACATTTTATAAAAGTGCTTAATAAGGGCTTATTTTAAAGCTTTGATTATTTAATAAGGTAGGTTATAGCTTATTTGGGTTTGTTTAGTTACGGTTTGGGCTTGGCCCAATAAGGGTTCGTTTGGTTGCTTCGGTCCGACACCAAGGTGGGCTCGGTCCACTTAGTTTTGGCTTATTGGACTTGGTTTTGGCTTATTGGACTTGGTTTTGGCTTATTTTGAGCTTTTATTTTTGGCTTATATTATAAGCTTATGGCTTATTTGGTTTTCGACTTATATTATC
>BQNB010002025.1:90098-129964 GCA_026074375.1 Tanacetum coccineum | reverse complement strand
CGACCCTAAGTACTTTGGGTCGACACCCTTTGTAACTTAGGGTCGAAATTGTCGACCCTAAACCCTTATATTGTTGTAGTATATAGGTCATGTAATTCTGCTAACAAAGACAATTAGTGTTGGCACATGGTACTTATACTTGCCGGATTAAATCACGTAGGACACTACATGTTTGGGCCATAAAATTGTAATGCATATGAGTGTGATACTTCTTGTGTCGTTTTATATTCTTGATATTAATGTCCTAGTAGAAGATGCCAATAATTTCACA
Organism: Tanacetum coccineum; assembly: GCA_026074375.1. NCBI lineage: Eukaryota > Viridiplantae > Streptophyta > Magnoliopsida > Asterales > Asteraceae > Tanacetum > Tanacetum coccineum. The sequence goes on along the minus strand of BQNB010002025.1, from coordinate 129,693 downwards.
TTATTTGAGAAATGATGTATTCTTCAAAAAGCATTCACTTACCATCTTAGCAATATTCTTTGGCGGCAAGTTTTGTAGACAGCATTATCTTTCCTTAGTGTTGTCCATCTTAAACATTATGGACACATAATCACAATCGATAAATGAGCTGTAGACCCATAATTGTTAGGTTGAACTAATGACTTGTTGTTTTAAGAAAATTCTTAGGAGATCTTATATCTTCCTTTTTAAGTAGTAACTAGTAAGTCAGTACGTTTTGGTATGACATGTTTAGTGCTATAACACCAAGGGTTTTGCTAAATCTGCCCACCGGGCAGAGGTTAAGATGTATTTAATACACACAAATTTTTCTAATTAATCAGAAAATATATTAAATACACATTCAAATATATTAATTTATAAGTTCATTTAATGTGTATTCAATGCATTTTCTTATTAATTAGAAAAGTTTGTGTTTATTAACTACACCTTAAGCTCTGCCCGGTAGGCAGAATTTAGCAAAACCCTTTATAGCTAGCAGATTGACTGTTGCATGTACCAACATCCCAAGCAAGTGAATGTGAGTAGCTATCAATTAATATACTTACGAAATTTCTATACTTACCTGTCCAAAATTAAATGTACAACTTTCCATTTTAGGATATCTTAAATAAATGTTTACTTTATGTTTCAAACAAGCAAATGTTACTTTAGTGAGTACTGAGTATGGATATTATTTGATTAATAATATATAGTTAGTGAGATTTCCAGTACTTTTATTTTGAAACGAAGGGAGTAGATTTCACGAAGATTGCACGAGTGATAGAGTACATCCAATTGTATTATCAGTAAATAACCGCATTCAAGTTCGGTATCAATTTCTTGTTGCTTTAAAATAAAAAAGCAATGCATAAAAAACGTGAGTATTAGTTATGTTTGATTACAGGTTTTGCGTCATTTGAGCAATATTTTTGAAGACTCTAATATGAGGTGTTGAGTCCCACATTGATATAAGAAATAAACTTTTTTCCTATTTATATATGGGGTGTAGATGTGTATCTTAAAATTATGATTTGCATTATGTTGTCCTTGGTGATGTTATTGGCTATTATATGTATACTCAATTAGCATTATGAATACTGCCAAAACACAAAGAGTCATTCACCAGGCTTATTTCAGCCCATTTGTGTAGTCCAACTCAAACACATACATTGCACGTTATGCAAATCAACCCACGAACAAAACATAAAGTAATAAAGAGTTAAAGGACAAAGACTCATAACTTTTCATAGCAAATAAAAAACATGTGCATAAAATAAAAACATAACAAAATAAAATAAAAATAAAAACATAGAAAAATAATGAATGGAGAGAGAAAGAGATTAGTAGGGACTAGGTGCAAGGTTATAAATAGTGAGGCGTGACGTGATGGCATGACCAAACCTCACGACTTATGAGCCATGACGAGTCATGGCATTTTGTAAGACGTGACTTAAAGCGGCACAAAATATTTATACATTTATACATTTATATCATATTTCAAATATATTGAGTTTTAAAAAAGTGTCATACATAAGGAATAAATTCAAGATTCTATCTTTGCATATAATATTTTTCATTTTTATAGGAAAAAAACAATTTTTATCACGCCATATCACGTTTTTTCACTTCTCATTTCACATCACGCCTTAAGCCTACGCCTTGATCTATTGCGTACCGTAGAGGTCACGCATCGCGTCTTTGCGAGACCTTAGCGGCACCATGACGTGCCTTTTAGAACCCTGAGTAGGTGTACCTTGCAAAGATTGCTAAAAGAGAGAAAATTTCTAAGAGACACGAGGGGTTTACATGGAACTTTTTTCTAAACTTTTTGTCAAATTATACATATGTACAATTAGCATGTCGTGTCCCGACAAAATACATTGGATCCTTTAGTGGGCTCTTTTGGTCCATTACATTTAGTCCCGTCCTTTAAAAAAAACGCATTTGTCTACGGTTTAAATAAAAGGTAATTATTAGTTAGGTGTAACATGTGTTTCAAAAATATATATCCGCTTAAACACACTACTATTCGATCCTTCTATTTACAATTTACAAATTAGGTTCTCATTCCTCATAATTTGGGCTGAATATAGAACCTCCAAGCCCACTAAAAACATACCAAAATATCGAAAACACACTATTATCGAAACTAAATATCTTTCGACATTAGGTTAGCCTCCGCCGCAACGCGCGGGCAATATGCCGACTCGTATATGCAAATTCATAAATTTACAATACTAGCAACTACTTATTCTGGTTAAATTTATACAAATTGTTAACTTTTTGGGTAAGCATACTTTTTGAAAATTGAATCTTATACGTCAAATCGTTTTTTCAAACAATTCTCTTCGGTTCTGACGAGCTAGTTATTGGTTTATACAATTGAAAATATCCCTTATTAATGGATGGATGTTGGAAAAATAGTATATGTTATATATATTTATGTCCAATATGAATGAGATATCGTGTCTCAAAGTGGGACACGTGAAACACAAAATCTAGAAATCTATTTTAGGAATAGATTTAAACTTATCAAATAAGTTTGTACAGAATATTTTGTGTCATTAAAAGATATGCAAATCTTTTTTTTATTAATAAAAGATTTGCTTAAGTTGGGCAGTTATTTATCTTGGAAAATAAGACAAAGTTTTCACTATAAATAGAGGTCTAGTCTCATTCGTTTTAAACACAACTAAATATGCAGCTCCATAGAAACCAAGTTCCAACAATCCTTTCGATCAGAAATGTACGACTGCAGTCCGTGATTATTCATGGGGAGGCGCCAAGTTTTGTCAGAAGTCCGCTGAGTACAACAGCTTTGGACGTTGTACCCTGAAAACAAACGGCGAATCTGTTTTAAAGGAATCGTGCTAAACACAATCCTCGTTCCACGACGTTTACTGCTTTATTTTTATCATTACATAGTGTCTGTCTTCTACTTCTACCCCTTTCCGCGTCTGTATTTAATTTCGTTATCTATTTCTGTTAATTTAATTTATTTATTAAAATCGATTTTATTAATAAAAGTACGACTCATCCCCAAATGTAAGCTTAGGAATATTGATCCAACGGTACCTCCATCCTTTGGAGGATGCTTGGTGCCACTTGAAAACTCATATGATAGTATTAAGGTTACGGGTTGTAACTAGAACCCAAATGTGACAAAAACCCATTTCATCCACTGTTTCACGGCTAATTTGAAGATAATTCTCAAGTTCTTTTAACTTCATTATATGATAAGGTACCAAAAAAGTGGTCAGGTCAACACGACGGTCAATGGTGGTCAACGCCGGTCAACTCGGGTTTTAAATTTTTAATTAGGTCTTTTCTTTCATTTTTAAATGACATGTAAGAATAAACTTTGTGATGTTATTGTTACAGACGAGACATATGAGAAGAAGAGAAGATAAGAAACATGAGATGGTGGCTAGAATTATTTATGCTAATTTACATTTAAAGCCCAATATTTAATCTTTTTTAGATCTACTTAGTTATTTATGCTAAAATTTATTAATATACATATAATTGTAAATTTTATATATCGAAAAGTTTAATCCGCCTAGGCACCGCCTCGGCCGATTACTAGCTAGGCGGTGGTCGACCGCCCAACTAGCGCCTAGCGCTTTTTGCAACCTTGTGATAAAGTTAAAAGAACTTGAGAATTATCTTCGGTAATTTGGCCGTGAAACAACGGATGAAATGGTTTTGTGTCACATTTAGGTTCTAGTTACAACCCGTAACCTTAATACTATCATATGAGTTTTCAAACCGGGTAACATTTCAATACAAAATTACAGCATATACCGTATTAAATAACAAAAAAAATGTACCTTGTGGCTGAGGACATGAAGGTTGGGATGAACAAAGTGGCATCAAGGTGCCTATATCTTGAGCTAGCTTAAGGAATTAGTCACACTCGAGTACTCAACATCCTGCTTTGAGTGAGGAAGAGGGGCAGGATGTAGAAGGAATTCACATCTCAAAGTTTGATATGCAAAAGAAGCAACATCAACATAATGATTCTCACTCCTCGGATCATCTAATGTTATCACTAGTCTGGTGCGTAAAGGGGCTTGTCCTTTGAAAAGAATTTAATTGAGAAGCAGACCGTGCCTCAATCTTTAATCCTATCACTAGAGGAATGTCGAAAATTTGCAAGTCTATCTACATACGGCTTCCCAAGCATACCCGTCCTATCAAAATGGTATGGTTGCTTTTGGATTGTGTGTCGGGGGTGTCATGCTAAAAATATTAAGGATCAAGTACTGCGTAACCCAAGTTTATATTGTTTCCAGCGGCATATGACATCAAGTTGGCATCGTGCTATCTCAACATCATCATCATGAACTTGTTGAAGATTTTGGTATGTCGTTCGATAGTAAAATATATTACATGAGTACTCATTGTGAATACAACTATGTACTCTAATATGTTTTACCATTTAACGACAAGAGAACAAAAACTTTAATAGGTTCATGTTGAGGTAGCACGGGGCCAACTTCATGCGATAGGCGGGTACCAACAATATAAACTTGGGCCATAAAGTACTCCACCCTTAATATTTTGAGTATCACGCGCCTCACCCACAATCCAAAAGCACACATACCATTCCGATCAAACCGGTATGCTTGGGAAACCGTTTGTACATAACGCTTGCAAAATTTCTAACATTCCTCTAGTGATAAGGATTGTAGATCTAGACACGATGTGCCTTGTAAATTTATTTCTTTTAAAAGGACAAACCCTTTTAAGCACAAGACTCTTGATAACATTAAATGGTATCATGAGTTAAAATCATTAAGTTAAAGGAGGTGGTGTTGCTCCTTATGCAGATCAAATTTTGAGATCTAAATCGAATCAAGAATTCCATCTACAACACGCCCCTTTGCCTCTCTAGTGATGTTTAATAATCTAACTAGGTACAGCTTATTACGAGTGCTTATTACTACCGTCCCATAATAAGTGTTCATTTTGACTTTTCTGAGTCTTTCTTATTCAACTTTGAGTATGAATAATTTTATTTGTGTTATATAATACTTGATGAAAATATATAAATGGATTGAGTTTTATATGTGTTTTCATTGGTATAATTTTCATCAAGTACTATTTAACACAAATAAAAATATTTATGGTCAAAGTTGAACATAAAAGACTAAAAAAAGTCAAAGTGGACACTTATTATGGGACGGAGGGAGTAGTGGTTAAGTACACATCTATACTACATTATAAAGCATTTTCAACCCGTTTTTGAAAATGTTGAAAAATTAAGTAGTGCAATTTTTTATGCACGTTGTACAATCTTTTTATGCAACCAATAAAAGTCAAACAAACAATTTAACACCCTTTTAAAAGCTATTAAAAAGACTGTTACATTCCAAGTTACAAAACATAATGTACAATATTTTTATGCAAGCAATAAAATTCTGCAAAACAATATAACACCCTTTTTAAAAACTATTAAAAAGACTGTTACATTTTATCACTATAAATATAACTACAATTCATTTCACATATCACACAAACACTACACAACAAAAAATACCCACTATTCTCTCATCTCGTAAAAACTATCATCCACCACCCCAACCTCATCACGTCGGCCCTACCACCGGACGTCACTACCACGCCGGATGCCACCACCACGTCGGACGCCACCACCACGCCGGACATCACCACCTACCACCCAACGTTACACGCGACACTTTCAAAATATTTTTTTATAGATTTACATATAATGTTTGTAGATCTAGGTTGTCGGTAATATATTTAATGTTTTAATTTTTTATAGAAGTTGCTGCCGTCGCGCCTGAGTCACCTGTATTAGAAGGTGAATTCCCCATATCCTTGTATTCATCACTATCATCTTTATATATAGATGAGTCCTAAGACTATACAAAGAAAATGGCAATCATAATTAATGATACATAATTGCTAATGTCAATCGAGGCAATCACAATTAATGATAATTGCTAATGATAGCTAATACTCTCCCGCAGTTTGAGCGGGAGGCTTCTCGACGGACAAACTGGAACATAAGTTGAAAAGCGCTTTTTCTTTTATCATCTTCTTTGTTATTTGTTGAGACAGAAGAATAATTGTATTCGCCGGCATAGTTGTTTTGCTGCTTGCGACATCCTCTTTTGCGTGGCTTGCTTTGCCTTTAGTAGGTGTGCAAATGTTTTGACCAACTATTTTTGAAAAATACAATGATCTGCGGTGGTTTATTCATCTTCTTTGTTGTTTGTTTGAACGGAAGCATAATTGTATTTTGAGGCATAGTGGTTTATTGCTTGCAGTTTCCTTCTTTGCGTGACGTTTATTTTTACGCCATGGCTTCCTTTGCCTTTAAGTAGGAGCGACAAATTAATAACCAACTATTTTCAAAAATTACAAAGATCTCCGCTGTTAAAACAAAGATTAAAAGACAAAGTTTGATGATTGATGGCTATATCAACATAATACGAGAGATTCTCATCTATCTTGTTGATGGGATGCACTTCAGTAATAAGCTTAACCAAAGAGAAGCATGCACACATATTAATATAAGAACGACACACCATCACACAACACACACATAAAGCTCATACGAGCTGATTATTTAGAGACAAAAAGCGAAAAATAAAATAAGTGTGTTTGGGATCCGTCCGAATCATCGGCGAGTTGCCGATGACCAGGGGACAACTATATTGTAATGAGGTGGAAAAAAATTGGTGTTTTAAGGATCTTTCTAGCTCGATACCATATTAGAAGGTGAATTCCCCCATATCCTTGTATTCATCACTAGTCATGATGAGTCTTAAGACTATACAAGAAAACGGCAATCACAATTAATGATACATAATTGTTAATGTCAATTAAGGCAATCACAATTAATGATAATTGCTAATGACAACTAATAAGGATATGGTAGAATTGAAGTGCACCATGTAACCAAGTGCGCCATGATTATTTGCTGAGAAATCTGAGATGAAAAAGGACAAATCCAAATGCATAATGTATACCAATGCACATGATGCATTATGCATGCACCATGTAACCAAGTCTACAGAAACATTTATGCATTATACGTGCAACTGATGCATTACGAAGGTTATTAAGATTATGCATTATGCATGCATCTTATGCATTATGATGCATGCCCGCCATGGTTGCCTAATGTCTAGAAAACATTTATTTATTGGAAAATGATATTTCTCTCCTACTTGATATGCCTACAAATCCTTCTATTCACAGGATCCTGACAAGTGTCAAAATTGACGGTTTGAATGCGAAGAGATAATGAGTGAAGAAAAAACATAAAATATTATTGTGTGTATAGGAGGATATGTAGGAATATATTGTAGGAGGATATAACAACACTCTTATTTATTTACCTCCCAGTTGTATACTTTGTTAATTTGATTACCAAAAGCGAAATCAAAAATCAAATATGCGTTTATGCGCCGGTATGCATAACCTTGCGCGTCGGTGTGCATAAGCTTATGCGGCGCTATATATGCATAACCTAAGTGCGTTTTGATTCGTTCAAGTAAAGCGAAGAAAATTAGTCTCAATTAGTAAAAGAGGTGTATAACTAGACTTGTTTGATACGGAGTAATTAACTTAAAAAAATACCTTTAGTTTTACTCCAATCATGAAAGCCTTAAAAATAATTAATTTAAGAAAAGTATATATATGTGTTATGCTTTTCATTGCAGATGGCCTTCCAAATCGTATACGAGTTATCTTTATAACAAAGGATTTTTTTTTTCTTTTTTAATCAACTCCAATTCTGTGCAAGTTAGAGCATTTATAATGGTAGAGCTTTTCGATAGGTTTATAACATGCAAAATCATAAATTTATAAACATTTTCATATTATAAACCTCATACCACTATGCATAAACCTTTTATAACAATATGAAATACATATGCATTACATTATGAAAATGTCTAAGATCCTAAACATCTTCATGCCACGTAAATAGCTCACTATGGTTGAAACAAAAAATAAAATCTTTTTAAATTATAAACCTTTTCATGGACATGATATAGTGGATGTCCTTATTTGTAGAAATTATTTTCAAAATCAAAGCTAAAACTAGAATATATTTATCCGCTTTTCTTTTTACTAGTTGGATACCCGCGCATAGCGGCGACGATAAAAATTACTAACCCAACTCACTCCGCAATTCCCTACCCGCTTAGAGAATTCGTTTGTTTGGGTTTCCGTAGCTTTCCCGCAACATCATATTAACATCATTCTCGCTTGTATAAAGACTCACACACCCTCTTTCTCATCAAACATTGTCTCCAAAAGTATATATCTTTTACGAATCAAGTTTGTATTCAAATTAAAGTTAAAGTTGTTAAAAAATTCAAAATAAACCCACTAAAAATGTGAAAAACTAAAAATTTATAAAAATATATCAAAAAGGATGTTGAATTAAAGATCACGGAATTTTAGAAAATACAGTGAAATTAGATCATAAAAAAATAAATAGATAAAAAAATATGTCAAATTGAAAATAAAAGTGATATTTTAATTAAGAAGTGACACATGTCATGTGATCTTCTAAAATAAGATGGATGGTCAAGATTGCACCTCCTTATCTTAATTTTTGATGGGCCCACATTGTAAATGATTTATATAATAGTATAGAAGTATAGATAACATTATTTTTACCCACCTACACTTATAGATTTTTTTTTTAAATTTTCCATAAGCTTTTAGAATTTAGCTCTTGTCACACATTGCTAGTCTCTATAAAAAGCATACAGCAAAAAATAACATTTACCATAAAATGTTATAGATGTACGAAAACCTGACGCGTTATCAATGCCAATGGACTACTTCAACAACTTGCAATATCGTGATGATACACTTCAAAGAGGAGGTACTGTTATTAACAACTCGTCATACACCATGGACTAGTTATATAAAGGGAATATGTCACCCCATCTAACTAAGTTAAGAATGTACGATTTGTTCGCTAGGAGTTACACATATTTATAAATAAAGTTGACCGTGTTCGTATCTTTTCACAAAAATAAATAAATAAATCCAAAATATATCTCTCCTTTGATAACATCTATCTCCACATTCGTATATATTCATCTATATATACGTACGTAGAGAAGAGAGTACGTGTGTGTTTGTTAACAAGTGATAATGGGGAACTGTTATTGTATATTTGCAGGGTGCGTCAATCAGGCAAGTATAGGGATCGTCCAAAAATGGGGTAAGTTTGAGAAGCTAGCACACCCTGGCCTCCATTACTTTAACCCGTGTGCCGGTCAGTATCTTGCCGGTTATCTTTCGACAAGGATCCAATCTCTTTCTGTCAAAATCGAAACCAAAACTAAGGTCTTTTTCTTTTCTTATATCATATATACATGTATGTTAATTAAAGTTCTAGGTAATTATACTATCGATAAGCTAGACCTAGGGTTTTTTTTTGGTACTATATTGTCATTATAAGTTTTTAGGATGTTATGATTTCGCGATCTTTGTTTATTATCATGTTTTTGTAATATTTGGTCGAGGCTGCATTATGCAAACGTGATGAACATGTATCGACCAGCGGTTTTGAATTGTGTATGATGAGATTATTACATATCATATTAGGGTTTAGTTTTGGTCTAGCTTGATTGTACAGATTTGCTTAGCCTTTATTTAGGGTTTACTACTCGTATGTGAGTAACTTTGTATTCTCTTTATACATGTAGACCAAATAATACCCTAAGTTCATCTATACAATCAGGGCCGTAATAGTGCTGTTAAATGTGATTTAAATTTAAAAAACTAGTTGAGCTCCTCTCATTCCTTGGGATGTTTGATTTTTCAGAAAAGAGTGTAGTTCTTTTAGATGGAGTATGTGTTGCGTTCTATATGTGTAAGCAGCGTTAGTGAGTTTTTTTTTCTTGTATATGAATTTTGGATGATGGTTTTACTAACACGAATGAGCACCAAAGGGTTTGTGTCGCAATGGTACCCCGTGTTGAAAAGCTCCCCAATGACATTGTTGTGGGTTAAGTCGGCTTAGGACATGTGAGATAGTTAAAAATTGACGTTCTAAAAAAAATCCTAACACGATGGAGCAATAATGTCATCATCTTGGTTATTGCGTGTTGATATGTTTAGTGATGTTTTCATAGAAACTAAATCAATGCTTACAGTGAAGCTTGTCTATGTATGTTTTTAGATGACTTTGGTCAGAACAAACATTTTTATTCTTGTCAAACAAGGAATATGACACTGCATTTTTTTTTCTTTTTTTTCTTTTTTGCAAGAGAAAACTTTTATTGTTGATCAGAAAACTAATGCTCTCCACATACATAGTTGATATGTTTTAGTTCCATATATTACCTTCAATTTTGAGGTCATCTGTAAAGTCGTAAATAATAATGTATGAAAAAAGGTTTATTAGTCCTAACATTTTCATTTTAATGGATAAAGGACAGACAGGTAAACTCTATTTATTTTGCATTTGTATTATATTAAATTAATTTGATTTCTTATCTTTTATGATTGCCTACATGTGTGATTAGCATCTCTTTACGCTATTAGAAGCTGCGTCGTTTATGCTTGGCAAAAAAAGGATTAAATTGTTACATCTCTTATTTCTGCAGGACAACGTATTTGTTCATATAGTTTCATCAATCTTGTATAAAGTGATAAAGCATAATGCAGATGATGCATTTTATGAGTTGCAGAACCCTAAAGAACAGATTCAAGCCTATGTTTTTGATGGTGGGTATTTCGACTCATGAGCATTTTGCTTCTTTGACAGTACATCTATCATTAGAGGTGGCAAGTTAGGTGTATCAAGATGGGTAATGGGTGAAACCGTTCTTTTACCTTTGGGGTCGACTTAAAACCTTCATAGTTTCAAAACTTTACTTTTATATATAACAAATGTGTGTCAGATGCTTACCAAAGTTAATTCTATTGTAAACTTTTAAATAAAATGATTTAGGAGGTTTTATGCATTAAAAGTACACATTTGATGTACTGTACATGTTTGAGCCTTTCTTAATCAACTTTTTTACTGGACTTTTTACCAACGTGACCCGGCCATTAGACTAAGAAACTTACCCGAATTGGAATTGTGTGTTCTTATCGTGAATAATGAATACTTTTCTTCCAGTTGTACGAGCACAGGTTCCAAGATTGACTTTGGATCAGCTCTTTGAGCAGAAGGACGAAGTTGCAAAAGCTGTATTGGAGGAACTTGAGAAGGTGACTTTTCTTTGTTTGTATGAAAGCACGTCATGCAATATAAGGCTGATTATATGATATTTTCCTTGTTTCAAACCGCATTAGAATGAAATGTTGTTATGATTAATCACGGTTACCATAGTTTAACTTTGAAATATCATTTGGCTGCTTTATTATTAGGTGATGGGAGAGTATGGGTACAACATAGAGCAGATACTGATAGTGGACATTCTACCCGATCCATCTGTGCGTAAAGCAATGAATGAGATAAATGCAGGTATGCTGCTTTCTTTTACTATGTGCTATCTAATTATATCTTGCTTTCGTATAAACCAGATGGGTCAAATTATTCAAGTGAGTTAAACATACATCGTGAATGTCATTTAAAATATATTTAAATGTACAAGACCGTCTAATTTTTTTACACATTAAACGCATCAACTGTAAAAGTCAACAAATCACTGTCCGTTTTGATCTCGCTCAACGAGCCCTATTTTGACATTCCTAGTTGAGGATTCAAAAGCAAGTCTTGCAGCTGCCAATACAAATCTGTTTAATTTATAGGGTACTTTCTTAGACGGAACCATATATTCCTAGGTTTTTCAATACATCGTCCATGTCTTATTAATTATGTTCTGGTACATTAACTTTTATCCAATTTCAATACGCAGCACAAAGGCTTCAACTTGCTAGTGTCTACAAAGGAGAAGCCGATAAGATCCTTCATATCAAGAGAGCTGAGGCAGAAGCTGAATCCAAGTACTTGGGTGGAGTTGGTGTTGCACGACAGAGACAAGCAATAACAGATGGATTAAGAGAAAATATCTTAAATTTCTCCCATAAAGTGGAAGGCGCTTCATCCAAGGACGTAATGGATCTGATTATGATCACACAATACTTTGACACTATCAAAGATCTTGGAAACTCATCAAAGAACACCACGGTCTTCCTACCCCACGGGCCGGGCCATGTTAGAGACATTAGTGATCAAATCCGTAATGGTCTCATGGAAGGAAGAGCAGGTGTACATGCTGAGTAAGTGTGCACAGTTTTGCCACATATCGGACCTTCTTTTTCATTTCGAATTATTACATAGTAATAAAAAAATAGTTCTAAAACTATGGTTATTTGAAGTGTATGGATCTTACTTTGGAATTTTTTTGGTGGTTTATCATTTATGGATAGAATTGAATTGGTTTATCATTTCAACTGCATATTGTGCATTTATATGAACTTGGAAGCTTGTTGGTTTTGCGTTCAATCCCCTTTTGAGGGAGTGTAATGGTTAAAACGATGGATCGGTAGACCCCATTGGCGATGCATGCGTTCCAACCAAAAAAAGGGAAGTCAGTCTAATATACGACTGAGTTGAAAGGTAAAAACAAAACACCCCAACGTTTTAGAATGTGATCGTTGGGTCACTTTATTTATAAAGAATAGTGTCATCGGCCTCCTTATTACACTAAGTTCTCTTTAACCAATGTCAAATTATTTAAAATGATAACTATAAGGTCCTTTATCGTTTTAGTTGGGCAATTCTTTTGATAGATATGACATATTTAACGTTTACAAACGAATTATATGTAGTAATTTATGGATTTCAAGAAGGATATTATATGCAACGTCATGCTAACAACCAAACGCTTCCTACTTGCGACCGTCTTCAAAGGGGATCGACCGCATAAGGCACTCATTCTTTTAGAGCCCAAAGTTGTGTTCGGTGTATAAAGCTACAAGTAATATTAAATTATTAATAATTCGTATTAAAATACGAACAAAGTTAAGGAGATTTTTATTGAATATTCATTAGAGTTTCAAGATTTCTCAAAAAAAAAGTTAGATAAACTAACAGTTCTTATTCGACGGTGCTAAAAGAATGTCATTTGTTACGTACGTAGTTTTCATTGTATGTGTTAAAACAAATACAATTTCTATTAGCTTTCACTTTGTGGCCCATTTTCAATTTCCGCTCAATACCCGACAACGTCCATGCACTTCACGTATGATAGTTAAAGGCTTGAAATGACCCGAACTTAATAAACTAAACATAAGCGACCTTCGGCCAAAGCTAAACGCGTTCGAGGATATGTTAAGGCTAAATGTTTAGATAACTAATTACATTAAACAGTGACACTTTATATATAACATTCCTTCTCGAAAAGCTTCAATATGTAATTTCGCATACGGCCTCAAAATAATTTAAAACTTTAAGAACGACCCTGGCTCTTGTCTACGCATCTAATTAGACGAGGGACTCAAGAATGGAACCATGAACATATCAACCAAGTGCATTTATAAAAAAAATAGAAACATAATTTTTATAAATCGTGTGGACTGAAAAAAATCGATATTTTTACCAAAAAAATAACACCACGTCGCAAAAATTCCTCCGTGGTTCAGTCCCTGGAGTAGGGGTGACAATCGAGTCGTGTTTCGGTTGACGGGTTATTATGACATCTACCCAAACGCGACCCATTTATTAATTGTGTCAAGAAACTCAACATTAACTCAGACCTACATACCACATGTAATCCGGTTACGACCCGTTTAACGTGTTTAATTAAATATGTCAAGTGTTGAATAAGGTTGTTGGTTTGTCGATTTAACTAATATAAATGCAAAACTCATATAAAGAACGATATAAGGCTGGAAGGAGTGGAGGTGAGTTTGGCAAAACTCACCTAGATGAGTTGAAAACTCACACGCGAGTTCCATCCTACCCGAAAAGTCACCACAATTTTCCTCCACTAGCTCGGTGAGTATTGTCTTCTTTTTGCACCAACTTGGTGAGAAACTCAGGTGAGTTTGTATATGGTGGGCCCCTTTTCATTTCATATAATGTATTTTAATGAAATGTGAGTTTTAGTTGTAAGGTGAGTTCTTATTACGGTTGAAAGGTGAGTTATAAGGTGAGTTTTATTTGGAGAGAGAAAGCTGATGTGGCGCTGACGTGTTAGGTGACTTTGTCACCACCATACCATCCAGAAGGATCTAAAAAATTATAAACATAATATTCAAATAACTATACGACAAATTTCAATGATATATGAGTTATCTATACTACTCTATAAAGGAAATTCGAAAAAAGTGAAAAGTAATTTTCAATACTATGGAAAGTCTGCCGAATTGTGGTGAAATTTTCAATATCTATGGAAAGTCTGCCGAATTGTTTAATGTGAAATGTGAAATGTGGAATGTGAAATTAGTCCACTCCTACATAGTATTGAAAATTTAGTCAAAATCAATACTATGGAAAGTCTACTCCTCCATCAAAACCATGGCGGGATGAGTGAAATGTGGGAAAGTAAAAAGTGAAATCTTAAACAATTTATGGAATGTCTTAATCTATTAAATGAAAATAAGTAATGAAAATTATGTTCTATTCTTCCACCATTGACGAAATGAAAATAAGGAAATGAAAATCTAGAAAGTATGGCTGGAAAAATAAATAAGTAATGGCGGGAGAGAATTGATTTTCAAATTGGTTTTCAAATTCAAACTTATGCCAAGAGTTTTTTCATACCCTATATAAAGAACCATCATTTTGTTCTTCATTTCATCCGGGTTTACTTCCAATCACATTTACAAAGAAATGGATTTGAAGAACGAAAGAAATGTTGTCGATGTTGAGGTTTGCTTGTTTGACTTATTATCTAATGATTTGTGTTCCTAGCATAGATGGTATTTGGATGATAATGTTTGTGTTTTGGTATTTTTATTTTAGAAATGGTTGGACTGATATGTAAATTTGGATGTTGTTGATATTATAATTCTTTGTACCAAGAGGACTGATAGTATTATGTTTATGCTTTTTTGGTTGCTGAACTATGGGTATGACTGGATTGTTATGGGTCTTATGAAAAAAATTAAGTGTGGGTAGTCCTTCTCTTTGGCTGGATGTTGCTGCTATAAATGGTGTTTGGTTTTGCTGTTATCCTTACCATGACCGATCATGTCACCGTTGATTAGATTTGTATTGCAGGTATTGCTCGAATTTTGATCAAATAATTCAATAATTATCTAATTATTATGCTTATGTGTTTTAGTTTGTGATTTGATTCACTTATTAATTTTATTGACCTAAATATTTTTTAATTTGTGGTTGTAATGTTGATTTGCATAAATTATCATGTGTTGAGTTTGATTGACTTTGATGGTTATGAATCTGCGATTTCTATGTTGTTATCATTTTTGGGTAAAAGTTGAATGTGTTAGGATCGATGGTCACAAGTCGTAACTATTTTAATTGAATGTTCACATGACAAAGTTAAAAAAATCAATAGAAATTGCCTTTGTGCCAAATGATTTGCATTGTCTTTATGTGTATCAACGATTTGCGTATCTAATTTATAACATTTGGTCATTTGTTATATACATAGGCAAAGATGGTTACCAGATTCAGGAAGAACAGGAAGAAGAGAGGTCACATCAGTGCTGGTCATGGTCATGTTGGAAAGCACAAGCCTGTTTTTTAGTTTTCTATGAAGTGGTATGTAACGATATACACTTATTTTTCTTTACACCTGTATGACAGCTTTTTAGTTTATTACACATTGATGATTTTTAAACTATATGTCCCAAATCAGGTCATGACAATTACCGACCTTGCTTTACGCTACGATAATCTTGAGGTGTTCGGATGCATGGTGAAAACAGGACTCGGTGAATTTTCGGCATCGACGCTCATAACTGACTTACATTAACCTGGTCATTATATTATGGTGGATGACAGGTGTATGTTTCTTTTAAGTTTTTGAATACTTCTTCTAAAGTGCCTGGGAATTCTGCCTCCTCCGACTGTTTTACCATCTCGGCATCTTCTAGCATCTCTTTTTATCTAATTAATCTTTTTAGTCTTTAATATGATTCTTGATGACACCTAGGTCTATACTGAGAGGCTGTTTTGTTAAGCGTCTTTAACATGCGTATTCGCTTATTGCATTTTGTTTAGGCTGGGAATATATTGTGAAGTGTTTAGATGTGGCCTATACTGTTTTTCCTTATCTACATCCTGCCTAGATGTAGTACTATGAACTAATTAGCAAAGAGATATAACTATTGAGAAAGGTTGTGATAAGACATGTAGTTTTGTGTAGAATAACAAAACTTGGCTATATTGGTTTATGATTCTCCAGTAGCTCACTTTAGATGTCATATTATTTCGTATTTGCTTAGCCTTGAATTCTATTTAAACTCGCAGATCTTAGGTGGGGTGTCGAGCCATGAGATAGAGGAGGTATGCTTTGTGGCTGTTTCGGTAAGCACTGTCTACTGAATCTACCTTTTTAGGACCGGACTAAAAAAGTATCGGGTTGCATTCAAAGAAAATGGCAGTCAGTTGGTAGCTTAGAACCACTATCGTTTGGTTTTCTATAATTTAGGATTTATGTAGTTTTAAAAAGGAAATATATACTTTTTGATCGTCTCATGTTCTGAACCGCAATATCTATTTTATACTAACACAAGTTATGTTTGTTGCAGTAGTGGATCAAGGTTTATTGAGTTATCACATAGGCGAGTGCGTAAGCTTGAAGATGGTTTTTTTCCAACAGGGTATAGCAAAGAGGCGGGTCAGTTTCTTAATTGCTAAAATAGATCAAAGAATGGATATGGCAGCACTCTTGCTTAATGTTTTGACCAGACACAAAGTGGTGCACTATTTCAGTGCTTTTATGAGGATAATTTTTTGATCTATGTTGTTGCATAGCATTTACTGACTACACTTTTTGATGGAGTGCACGTGCAGGAAGTTGCATATCGGGTATGTGGACCATGCAACAGTTAGGCCGGATTGGTTTCAAACAGGCTACAATTAGGATATCAGGTGAAATTGTTTATAAATGCTTATTTGCCAAATATGATCTTTTTTTTGCCAAAAAGTGTTTCTCAAATATTTTAACTATTAGGCGAGTTGTGTTACTGATAACTTAGTAACTGTGTATTCACGGCATAGAGATAGCGTGTGGAAAACTAGAAGGGGGGTTGAATAGTTTACCACTTTTTAAATTAATGTTATGTTTGTTTATAAAAACTTATATTCGATTTTATGTGATATCAATATGTGCACAATTTGAACAATGCAAGTACGTAAATATGAAAGACAAGAGATAAGAGTTAGAAAGATCAAACCATAACACAAGGATTTATAGTGGTTCGGTAACGAAGCACCTATTCGCCCTACTCTATTCCTCGAGCACCAAACTCAAGAGTTCTCTTCACTATGTCAACAAACTCCCTTTAGGCGGAGAAAACCGTACACGACTTTGCTTACACCAATTTCTGAGACTAAGCGAAATGTCGAGTTCTAATCCTAGCTAGAACCAATCTATCACGACTAACCACACTACTTCACAACAACTTACAACTTGTCTTTGCTTCACGACTTGTCTTCGCTTCACTACTTATCTTTACTTCACAACTTCTCTTCTCTTCACAACCCACTACTACAATCATACCAATCTAACACTACTTACAAAGATTACCCAGATCTAACTATACTTACAATAATCACCACAATCTACTTAATATACACAACTATGATACACACCTTCACAATATACACAAATGATTTACAAGATCTAACACAACTTCACAATAACACCAACTAAACTATAACACTTCTTGACTTGATGATAAGAAGTATTCTTCTCTTGCACTTGAGGAATTAAGTTTGGATCACTTGGAAACAAAACTTTATGATTTAATGATCAAAGGAAAGAAAGGAGAGTATAAACTGATTTAGAACAGAAAGAAAGTGTGTGCAAAAGGTAAGAAAATCAGTGGGAAATAGTCCAGTATTTATAGGCCAGCTGAGCTGGATTTTTGTCTGGGCGGTCCCCTTAATAATTAAGGGGGCCGCCCTTTATAATTAAGGGGGCCGCCCAGCCCAGACGCTCCCTTTTTTGTCTTTTCTGGGGGAGGTGTTTTCTGGAACATTTCTAGCCGTTTTTAGGTAGAAAATTTGAATTCAAAATATATATTTGAATAAAACATTTCTTTTTAAATCTAAAAATGTTTTGTAAAAGATATAAAAATGTTTGTGATATTTTTATAAAAAATGTGAGGTTAACTAAAAATTCCTTTGATCATGAAAAGCATTAAGCATATGTTTATTCATACCTTTAAGTGATTAAATTTTCAAAATGAAAATTTACTACTAATTACTTGTTTACAAATAATTTTTCATTAATCGTTTTTACATTTTGTGATTATCAAAACGTAGAGAGATCAAAAAATATTAATAACATTTTTAGGCATTATTTCTATCAACAATCTCCCCCTTTTTGATGATTACAAAATCTAAACTCATTAAATGTAAAATTGTTTTTAAACAAGTATTTAGTGAGTTTTATTTTCATTTCTTCCCTTTTTTGTAGAATCAAAAAGGCTTCGTCGAAGAATATGTGAAAAGTCGACGGGATGAGCGCTCCCCCTTTATGTGTACTCCCCCTCGTTCGAGGGCACCAAGGAATCGAGCTATTGATAACTTTGCTACAAAACAAGTTAGAAGAACAAGACAACCATTTCTAACATGTAGCAAATAGGAAAAATATTTAAACATGTTGATAATGCTTAAGAAGTGTCAAGTTATTTGTGTAAACTAACAATCACAAATATATATCAACTAGGCTTGACTTTTATGGATATGAAAAATTCAACCAACCAAAAAGAAAACAAGTGCATAAAAAATATGAGACTAAGGAGCATTCATTAAACATAAAAATTGTGTATAAAACACATTCATGCATACATCAAATATGTTGATCCCCACTTAAAATCGATTCCTTAGCTTGTAAAGGTTAAGTTACTTTGGATAAATCCAAAACAACTATGTTAGAAACTTTGTGAATACTAAAGAGTATGCGGAATCTACTCTTTAATACTTAGAAGAATATTAATAAAACAGTAAACTGTATGAACAATAATATTACTGAAAAGCTCCAATATTATTATTATCAATAATACGAGTACTCTGTGTAGTACTAGGGTTTACAACCTTGAAGCTATATATCAAAATACAACATAAGCATGTTGCTCCATCTGCTTCAAGTAGGTTTCAAGGAATGAGATGACCAAAGATAGGTGGAGAATGTGATGGAGTATTAAATTAGACATCAACTGGGGTAATTGGTGAAAGGGTGAGAGTGATGTCCATTGATGTATTTTCTTGAGTTTGAAATGGTGGAGGAACTCTTGGAGGAGGAGATGTTGGTGAGTTCAAGTAACCATTAGTTAATGGTGATGTGGATGATGTTGGTGATTTGGGTGTGTAGTTAATGGAGGATGAGGAAGTACCTTTGGTTGATGGTGTTTTTGAAGGTGCATTAGGAGCACTAGGGGATGAGAGTTGATGCTTAGGTGATGGGGTTTTAGATTCATCATGAGTTAAATCCACAAACAATTATTTTAGTGGAATGATGTTGATTTTTGGTCTTTTGGAAGCCTTGGAAATGGAAGCTATAGTGGATGTCATGGTGGTTTATGGATGTTGATAGAAAATGAAGATGATGAGATGGTGGTGATCATTTAGAGGAAATTTATTGGATGAGAAAGGTTTAAAAATGGAATGGATTTGAATTTGTTTAAGAATTTCCAAAATATGTTTAAGTTTTCTAGGTAAAGATAGCTGAGGCTACATAAAAGGGAGTCAAAAAGCAGAAAGAAACAGTAAAATCCATGAATCATATGGCCGGTCCCCTTAATTAATGGTCGGCCCTCTTATCTTTAAGGGGACCGCCCTTGTAAATTAAGGGGGCCGCCCATCTGGTGTTTTTTAGACGACCAAAAATTTGATTTTTTGCAAAAATTTGTGAGAAAGGTTGTGTTTTTGTGGTCAATTTGCAGCAAGTCACATATAAATATATGCATGAAATCAAGTATATCATGTATGTTTGCAACAACAAAAAATAAGAATGCATAATTATAAGAGCACACTAATAATTCATAGAGATTAAAGGTCCTGAGTAAGCTAAACAAGTTCAAGTTCTTTCGACTAATTCGGGTTGTCATCACATAATTAATTAAACATAAGCATAAGTTCGCATAAAGTCCTAAACCAATTATTCTACCAAGCTAGTCACCACTCTTCATCTTCACTTCTTTTTCTTGTTGAAGACTCCTCATAATGCCTTGCCAAATGACTTGAATCCACCTCTAAGTTCCTTATGCATTTGTTGTGTTTGATTGAGCAAGTCGGTTTGACGTTCGAAGAGAAGATCATCATTTTGTTTCGAAGAAGTGGGAACATCATATTGTTGGTATTCGAGAGGTCCGAGAGAGTTTAGGTAAGTGGTAGGAGATGGGGTACTAGCACGAGAAGCACCATCATCCTCATCATCATCTCCTTGGTGAGATGAAGATCCACGGTTATGATGGGCGGAAGTTGATAAGACGGAGTGACGGGCTTTTCCATGATCACTTCGAGGTCGACGGGTTTGTCTTAGAGCAAGTGGACGCATGACTAGTTCAACGACATCATAGATGTCATTGTCAAGATGAGGGTAGTGTTCCATGACATGTCGAAAGAGACGTGTCAAGAACATACCATAAGGAAGATGGGATTTAGGAGTTGCTCGTGCACTTTCAATTCTTTAGGCAGGTCAAAGATTATTGAGTAATCCCAGAGGAGAACAAAAGATTTAAAGTGATTTAAGAACATGACGTTGGTTGTGATGATGTAGAAAATAGGTTTTCATTTTTTTTTTTTGCTTTTGTAAACTCGGTGTCATTTCCGTGTCAAGTTAATAGTTATGGATATCTGTAGTTGTTATTGAAGTTATATAAGTTGGTGACATTGTTACAGATTATGAATCTATATACCATTATGTTTTTGTAAATAATAGACTTTGATATATTATTACTTTTACAATCCTTTCATTAGCAGCACTTACACATAGATGGTGGTCTCTGTTAAATTGTATATATATATATCACATTTGTTAGCCTAATGTATTTGGTCATTGTAGATTAGCTATATAAGTAATTGCTAAAGTCCTCGAGGATAGGCTAAGTAATTTCATGCCAAGTATCATCAACAAAGAGCAATCCGCCTAAATAAATGATAACTAAATCATCCCTTTTCTGTTGGAATTTAATATTGATAGTCCTCGAGATATACATGTAAAGTTTTGACTGTTTAAATGGGGAGCAAGTTGCTGGATATATTATGAATGAAATTGGTTTGGCATTTTTGTATGGTACATTCTCACAATCTTCTAATACCATGTTCATGCTTTTGCATATTTTCTTTTACTTTGATAACACAGATAAAAAAAATGATAATTGATTGTATGTGCTCATTTTTGCAGGAATCAGACCTTACAACCACTTTTGAACATACACGCGGCAATGCTACACCAAATCTGATCTCAATACAGAAAAAAACTATACTTTAAATCGTTGCACAACGACATTCTTATACAATTCCTTATTTGAAGTCTGTCGAAATATGTCCATTTGTCATTTTAGTCACCGAATTAAATATTGAATTTCTTTCAATCAGAGGATATTAACAAAACTCGGCGCAGCGAAGCGCGGGTTTTCAAATCTTGTTAGAATACACAGGGTACAAATATATATTTTTAACTAGCATGTGCTAATAATGTGTTCACCACAATTAATTCAATATTTGATTTATGAAACTTTCTGTTAACTAATGACAATGATTCACGTTTTGCATGTGGAATTCTTAATGATGCAGCTACCAACACACAAAATACCAAAAGCATAAATCCCGTTGCTATGCACGTGAGAAAAAAAAAACCGTGTTATTAATATGGTTTTTACGAATGTACGATTTTCGTAACGTTTACAACGAATTAAGTAGTTATAAACTTTTGCCATGTATTTAATCGCAATAATAGAATCTCTAATAGTACAACTAAATTTTATTGTTCTCACAACGTAAACAATAAATATCCGCCGTAACGCGCGGGTACAACTTTTTTCGTCTTAACTAAAAAGCATCACAAGTAGCGACAAAATCAGCCTGTTTTCATTTGGGCTGTTCGGGTGGACTAATTTGATGTTCGGCCCAATATCATTTAGCTTAATGGGTGACTGTTTTTTTTCCCAGGCTTTAACACACTCTTGAAGCCAAGTACATATAATAAATAAAAGTATCTATAATTTAGACACTAGAGTTGGCTACAATTAGGTATCAATAATTATCACAATATTGCATATCGTTTTACTCCTCATAAGTACATAACTCTTTCTTAAATCGGCCGCTATTGCATATCGTTAATTATCACAATATTGCATATCGTTTTTTATTTTGACCCAAACAATCCTATTGTGAACGTTACACGAAAAACGTAACACAATATTGCATATCGTTAATTATCGGCCGCTAGAGATTTACCGTGCGTGCACGGGTATTTGCCTAGTAATCGTAATTCACTCATATTAAGTACATAACAAAATACATTTAATTTAATTTTTGGAGGCTTATAGATATACTTAAACGGGTTCACGTGTTGACATGTTTAATACTTATTAAAGTCGAACACAACTAGTTTATTAAACGGGTTAAACTGATTGACCAAACTTGTTTATCTTCAACTCAATCTTGTTTAACTTCGTGTTGGGTTCGTAGTGCAAGTAATCAAACTTATAATTATACTACCAACCCGGGTGGTAAAAGATGTCGACAAGGACCAATTCTCCGTTGGCTAGGCGGGTTGTTTGTCTACGTTGACATCCATTTCTTCACATAAAAAAACAAACAAAAAATATCTAAAACAAACCCACCTCATCAAATATCTATAAAAACACACACACACATAAATGGTAAACGCTTTTATTTGTTTTTGTTAAACAAGAAACAGGTGAGGTGAGGTGGTAATGGGTAACGCATCGTGTATATTTGCGGGATGTATAGATCAAGCAAGCGTAGGGATCGTTGAGAAATGGGGAAGGTTTGAGAAACTGGCACAACCAGGTCTTAATTTCTTTAATCCATGTGCTGGTCAGTATCTTGCTGGTGTTCTTTCCACTAGGATCCAATCTCTTGAAGTCAAAATTGAAACCAAAACCAAGGTTCTTCATCTTTTCCTTTTTATATCATTTTTTTTCTTCATTTATGATTATTCACAGACATATTTATCTTTTGTTTGTGTTTATTATATGTATTGTTTGTTAGAGGGTGTTTGTTTAAGCTTTTTATATTTGGGTTTACGGGTTTCGGCTTAGGGGGTGTTTCTTTCGGCTTAAAGAATCCTAAAGCAGAATCCAAGAATATCAACAGAATCAAGAAATGGGCTTATTAAAGTAAAGTCGAGTCGAATAAGCTCTTATGCCCAAAAATGTGTTTGTTTCGGTATATATAGCAGGCTTATTGCTTATTTGGTTTTCAGCTTATGTTTTATAAGCTCACTTTTTGTGGCTTATTTTGAAACTTTTCGTTTTATATAAGCTTATCGTGTCATGATAACCTTATATAAGTCAAAAAGTTTTAAAATAAGCCACAAAAAAGTGAGCTTATGAAACATAAGCCGAAAACCACATAAGACATAAGCCCGCTATATAAGCCGAAACAAACACCCCTGTGGCAAGCTTATATTTGGGCTTATGAGATTCTTATGAAAAATTGACCCATTTTTGGTTTATTTAATGACTTATGAGCCTGACTTAATCATGGCAAATAAGCTTATAAATTATAAAATACGCCGGAAAAATACTATGGAGTTAAGCTGAATTGGCCGCTTTGTTTGATAGGCGATAAGAAAACTAGACATCACGGTACAAGAGTTTCAGTTTGATACGTTTACTACTTGAGCTACAAACATTGCCTTGCAGAGTTTTTTTATATAACTTCTTTTATTGATCTCATATCATTTGTTTGGATGATGGTAGGATGTGTTTGTTTTCTGTTTGGTGACCAATAACTGCTTCATTTCTGCTTGATGGTAGAAAAGTTTGAATAATTTATGATACTAGTTGATTTTGATCATAACAACACTTTTAGCTTCATGCACCGCTACTTTTCTTCCTTGAAACAAATATAGTTTACGTGGCAAATTTAGAACCTCTTCCTTGATCACCCGTATCGTCTCCTTACTCCACAAGATGCTATACATTTAGGCTTGGCACAGAAGATACTAATTATCGTGTTTCTTAATTTTGCAGGACAATGTTTTTGTTCAAATAATCTCTTCTATTCAGTATCGAGTGATAAAGCAAAACGCTGATGACGCATTCTACGAGTTGCAGAACCCTCGGGAACAAATTCAGGCCTATGTTTTTGATGGTGAGTTTTATGACTTGCTTCTTTGACAGTACCTCTATATCAATAAATTTATATTATTGGTGTGTGAAATATGATTCTAAGTTTTAAATAAGAATCCAAGTCTGTGAATAGATGATTAGGAGGTTTTATGCATTAAGGGGGTTTTGGATAAGTTTATTTAGGTCCTTATTAGCTTCTTGTGATATCAAAACAAAATAAGCTTATCCAAACACCTACCAAAAAGTGCTTATTAGCTTTTTGAAGGCTTATGAAGTCTGTTTTGGTAGGGTTTGTTTCCTAACATAATAACCTACTTCTTAAGAATACACTTTTGGTGACCTTGACTTGTTTGGCCCTTTCTTTTCAAGATGATGATATATATTTTATACCATGTGACCCATTAGAGATAAAATTTCGCCACCTCTATCTATCATGTGTCTCCAATCGTATTTCCTCATCAAGAATCGCTATTTTTCTTTCAGTTGTACGAGCCCAGGTTCCAAGAATCACTTTGGATCAGCTATTCGAACAGAAGGATGAAGTTGCAAAAACTGTATTGGAGGAACTTGAGAAGGTGAATCTTATTTGTATAAAAATAAGTATTGTGATTATCGTTCAAGGTTACCCTGCTCAAACTGTATAACATCTTTTGTATGCAGGTGATGGGAGAATATGGGTACAACATAGAGCACATACTGATGGTGGACATTATACCTGATCCCTCTGTGCGCAGGGCAATGAATGAGATTAATGCAGGTAATTCCGTTTAATATGTTGCTTTCTTTACTATTTGCTATCATATTATATCTTGACTTGCTATATCTCTACTTTATATTAGTTAATACCACATGTTATGATTAGAAACGGTAATTTTAACCCTTTTGTGTACAAATGGGTCGATTTGGATTTTTTGTCATGTAACCTGTGAAATGGGGGCAAATGGGTGAAATTTATTCAAACTTATGCATACGACCTGTAAAATTGCATTATCAATTGAAAGTTTAGATTATCATTGTAATCTTACAGTTTGTACGGATAGTTGAACATGTTTTGATTACTTATTTTGACCGACCCATTTTGACTTGAAAAAAAGTAATTGAGATTAAATGTTTTGACCTGACCTGTTTTGGGATGTACCAGAAATTAGTTTTTAGTCTTTTACCCTGTATCTGCTCATATTAAAAGACATTAACTATACATGTACCCAAAATTACTTAACTGTCGGGTTGTAACTTGGATATATTTGCCACCCGTAACTAGGATACTAGATAGCTAATTATTTCTGCTGTCAATGCAAGCAAGTTCTGTTTTAACTACTCAGTTGTACTTTCTAGAACGGCACTACCCATAAGAACTTGATTTGATTGTCGTACTGTTTTCACTTTTCTGTGAGGAAAGTGTGTTTAAGGTGAAAGTCATGGGCATGCTAACAAAGCTTGGAACATCCTTTAGGACTGTTGGGTGTAGAGGGTTTTATTGGTCTGTGTTTTTATTTCCCATTACTTGTATGCGTGTATTCATTTGAAAATTTTGGCTGGTTATCAGTAAAACACTCTACCCAATAAATGAGTCATATCAGGAGTCAAGACCATTAGTGTTACCCGTATTACAATTTGGTGGATGTCTTTTATTATATTACAGAAGTATCTAAATAAAGACACATTTTGTTTGCGTAGATCATTATTCTAAGATGAAGTAAATTGCTACTAATATAATTGAATTTAACAGTTTAAACTCTCTTAAGTTCCGTGACTTCGTTCCATCTTAATGCCTTTTGAAGAAAGACATGCTTTCTTATAGTTAACGTTTCATATTATGCAATTTTATAGATAATGAGAAACATAAAATGTAAGAATGCTGGTATTAATACTTGAAATACGAGGTTAACTAACATTCAAATACGTTGCTTAATGAAATAAATTGAAGGTCTGTTTTGTTATGTAGTAAACTTTTCTGTATACAACCTTTGTTATTTTATAGGATTACATAAATAAGAAGGGATATAATAAACCTTCGTGAAGGCAAATTCAGTAGAATATGTCATCTGAATATTAGTAATGAACTCACGATCAGATTTGTTGGTGTTTACCCGGTGTGTCATTTCTGTTCACGTATAGAGTGGTAAATAACTGCAGCTAAACATTCTTATTGGAAATAGATTCTGCTTCTTATGTATTAGTTTAGCGATCAAATATTCAGAATAGTTAGTTTCATGCCACAGCTGCAACGAAACTACAAGAGATTATTTAAGGGTCAATGTCATAAAATACCAACGAAGTCTCAAAATTGTCCCGACTTCACCAACGAACTAAATTTCGTCCTATCTAAACCAACGAACTTTCAAATATTGTTCTAATATCACCCATATCATAAATTATGACTGACACTGTGGCAGTTACTTTCCAAGCTGGACCGGTTTTTTCTTTTTTCTGACACCTTTGTGGGTCCCACCGTTAATATTAACACATAATTTTGAGATGAAGCAAATATATACAGTAGTAATCTGTTTTGAAAATGCAATTCCAAACACTCTCTAACAAAAATAGTTTATTAGATACCCGTAAGGAATCAAAAACATTTTTAATAAAACTAACCAAATATGAGACTCCCATCTACCAGTTTTTCTATAAAAGTAACACCTCTATACTGTGAGCTTCTAGACCTAGGTCCTCTCTTACTCTTCTTCGTAGCTTGTACCATAGGCTTCATTTGTTGTACCTCCACCATTTCACCTTTACCTCGAAACAACAGTTCACATGCTGCACCTCTTGACTCACCGGAAAAAGAGCCCGAGTCACCAACTCAGTTCGAGTCTGACTCGGTTTCTCCAAAAGTACACCACTATCTCCCACTTTCAATATATCAAAGTTAAAGCAATGAATCCCATCTCCATCTCCATCTCCATCTCCATCACCGGCAGCATAAAGTGAATCGCTGCGTGAAGTTGATAATGTCGATGGGGGTTATGGTTTTGGTGTTTGGTGTCTGTTATCGGCGTGAGGGTGATAGTTTTCAGGTTATGGGTATGTTTAGTTTTTTTTATGAATGTTTTTGTTGATGGGTTGGTAGTAGCATCTCGATTTAGGATCTTCCGTCGCACCTTTGTGGGTGTTAAAAAGGTGCGAAGGAATTCGGAGATGGAGCTGATTTGAGATTTAAATTGGTATTTAATCAATGGATTGGGTTGGGATTTTGGGTTTATATGATGAGAATGAGAAGTGATCAAGAGTTGTAAATTGTCGCCAATATACATTGGCTATAGATGTCATGAAATAAGAGCTAGTAGTTGTTTTGTGACGAGAGGAGAATCAATGGAGAGTATAAAGGTTATTTCAATGTCTATGGTGAGTTTTTCAGATTTTGATAAATAGAGTGGTAAATAACTGCAGCTAAACATTCTTATTGGAAATAGATTCTGCTTCTTATGTATTATTTTAGCGATCAAATATTCAGAATAGTTAGTTTCATGCCACAGCTGCAACGAAACCACAAGAGATTATTTAAAGATAAAATGTAATTACCTATTCACTCCTTATGTCATTATTCGAACTTCAAACAGCCAATTACATCCAAATACTATTTTTAGAGCCCCCTTTCATTACAGCTGATCATCTGGTTCAGGTTTTTGAAATAAAAAAAACACGTTCAAAACGCACACCCAAACACCATCCATATCTTCGTATGAGCTTGCTGAAATATCAACTTGTATGATTTTGATTTTCAGCACAAAGGCTTCAGCTTGCTAGTGTCTACAAAGGAGAAGCCGATAAGATCCTTCAGGTTAAGAAAGCCGAAGCGGAAGCTGAATCCAAGTATTTGGGTGGAGTTGGTGTTGCAAGGCAGAGACAAGCAATAACAGATGGATTAAGAGAGAATATCTTAAATTTCTCCAATACTGTGGAAGGCGCTTCATCCAAGGACGTAATGGATCTCATTATGATCACACAATACTTTGACACTCTCAAAGATCTTGGAAACTCATCAAAGAACACCACGGTCTTCTTACCCCATGGACCGGGCCATGTTAGAGACATTAGTGATCAGATCCGTAATGGTCTCATGGAAGGGAAAGCTGGTGCACATTCCGACTAAGTGTGCATTTTTGCCAAATATCAGAGATTCTTCCTTTTTATATATGTTTCAAGTTACTATACAATAAATAAATAGTTCTAAATTTGTGGTCAAAGTGTTCTGTTCTCTCGTTTCCTTCAATGCAATAAATTATTACTGTATCGTTTAGGATTACATAAATTGCTATTGAGTCATACTATATGTGTTTCACATACTCAACCCATTTGAACTCTTCTTTTAGTAAATGGGTCAATATAGTTATAGTCGGATCTTTTCATTGATTCCAGATTGCAAGCTTCATTTGACTATTTTTGGGTCTTACTTCATACACCACAAGCTCATTTGGGCTTAATCGCCTGGCTTCGATTCTGCAAAATAGGAGCCCTTGGTAGCTATACTTATATTTTAGGCTGCTTCAAGTTCTGCTTGGTGTTTTATCGTTACTTTTAGGATTGGCGTTTGTCAGGTTTTGGCAAACAGTTGGAATTTATCATCGATTGCTTAGAACAAGTTGGCTGAAAATATTTGTATCAACAATCACTTTGTGACTTTTCATGAGACCTTAAGAGTACTTATTTGTGTTTAAAAACTTCTTGGGAAAAAAACGTAAACAGACTCTAATGGCGGTAACATATTGTGAATCACTTCAGATTCAAGAGTAGTAAACCGACTTTGGCTAGAATTAATCATCAAGTACAGATAGCATTTCAAAGGATCAAAAAACACAGTACACCACTGTCATACTTCTACACTTGAAGAAACAAGTCACATAACATACAAACCAAATACAAGAAGAAAGATGCTTCATGGCATAAAAAGCAACTATACACCAATCAAATATCACTTCTTTAACAAGATAAAACACAAAAAAGCAGACCACACATGTCTGGATCCTTACGAGCTTATCAGCTTAATCCGCTCAGTGGTATGTTTGTTGATTGTGGTAAGCTCCACTGTAGCTGCTGCAAGCCTGCATATAGTAACAGTAGTTATAAAAGGTACACAAAGCACAAAGCACAAAGCTTCTAGGGAGAAAGCCAAGTGGCAGTATTAAGTACAATGGATTGCAAACACTGTAGATGTGGCATAGCGAGTGCGTTGGAATTTGTTCCATTGGAAATTAATACGTAGTTTTTTTTTTTTTTGTAGCAAACTATTTTTATCTTCAGAGGTATGTCAAAATTTCTCGTCACAGATTAGTTTTCTGAGAAAAAATCCAGTTTACTGCTGCAGACCTGCAAGGTTCCATTCGTTTATATGGTTACTCACTTATTCAGTGGATGTAATTTCCATTTCACTTCAAGTTAAGTAAAAAAAAAGACCTTGAAACACATTCTCGTTTCTGTTCATCAGAAAAGCAAGGAGCAAACAAAAGAGATACCTGGTAGTAGCTTGCAGGATTTCGACCTTGAGAAGCTGGAAGGAATGGACCTAACAGTTGACAATATATTTAGTTAGCAGTTCAACAGTAAACTAAGGTTGCTCTAAAATAAAATAAAAAATGCTAACAAAATACAATTCACTAATTGTTTTATCTAAAAATTACCTCCAATATAAGTGCACAGAGTGGCACCTCCACCATCACGTTGAACAGCTCTATACGGATCATGAGCAATCTGTACATATTCAGATGGATAGTAAAGACTATAAGGCTGAACCGCAGGTAAAACATTACGACCTAAATATCTTGAACTATTTTGACTTCTGTAAGCTGGTTCAAGGAGCACAGGCTGAACATATCCTGAATACCCAGCAGCCCCAGCCAGTGGCTCCTAATATCATTCACATTATCGAAATATTAAGGCAGTATAATTTTTAAAATTACTAGAAAGAAAAGGAACATCTCAACAAGGTAAACTTTAGACAGTTAATGCTAACTCACATGATAAGAGTTTAATGCGGATACAGGATATTTTGGTGCATATGGTACTGTATGTCTGGTGAAGTTTCTGCACTCAACATGCCCCCTTCTACCTTGAGTATTACCTTTTGGGTTCCTTGACTTGCACCTTTCGCCAATATTGCCTACAACTTTTATAAAGATGGGTCAAAAATATAGCGTTTCAACTTTCATGTAAACTTACCATCCACCACCGTTCTGCCAGCTCCAGTCAATAAATTAGTTTTCAAACGAACTAAAAAAACATAAAAGGCACGCTGAATATATTGGGTTAAATGTCACATATACCTTTCTGTTTCTTGAACGGATTTTTCTTATGAGCATTTTTGTTATTTCCATCTTCACGAAATTCATGTGCTCCGGCACTCTTTCTTCTGTGACATTCCGGTTTAAGCACAGACTTACCATTTTGAACTTCACCCTCAAATTTTGGTTTCTTTGGAGTACCTTGACTACCATGGCTCAAGTTCTTCTTGGAGAACAATGCTTTACTTTTCGTGTTCTGTTTCCTTTTTCTTGTTGGCTTAGAACTTTCGCCGGCTTTTAAGAGGGGAAAGAGTTCACCTTGTTTTTCAGCACCAGAACTTTTCTTCTTAACTGATCGATTTAGTTTAGATGAAGCAGGCTTTGGTTGACTGACAGATGCAAAGCCACATTTCCTCTTGTTTGTTGTTTTTGGTTTCCTAGTATTATCGATTTCCTTTGCATGCACCTTGCCTAAAATTTCACTATACAAGAATCATGAATATATTGAGGTGACAAGTAATTAAAAAACTAGTCATATAAGTTAATAATTCATTCCAAATACAATTACATGTCTTAGAACCTCTTTATAATAACTTTATCTATCATGTTAATTTCTATCAAATACCGAAAACCTGAAAAGATATTAAAAATAAGTTTTGAACGTATTACCAACTTACCCATTAATTTGACTTGATACCAGAAGGGAAATAGAACATAAAAGAAGAAGAAAAGGCTTCATAGAGTGTTGTTTTTACCTTCTTTATCGACATGTTTTTGAAGTGATCCATTCCCCTTTGTTTTCTTGATATGATGAGACAAATAAATCTTCCTAAAAAAATGTTTCATTATGGAGCTCAAAAGTTGCCAATGCTTCTCAACACCCTATGATTATGTTTAGAATTTGCAATGACAGTAAGTAAAAATGGAAAAACTAGTGGAAGTTGGAGAGTTTAACATATATTGGGAAACTAAAAAGCAGCAATGACAATGATTATACGAGCATTAAAACTAGCATAATAATTGGGATATTAAAATGACGAAATAATACAGTAATTACCCATATCCTAAAAATCCATCAACATTCACGCATGGGCTTAGTGTGCAAAAAATCGGTTAAAACCGGTTTTCGGTTATTAGAAAACCGGTTTTAAAAAACCGGTTTTTTCAAATACCCGGTATTCGGTATTTCGGTTTTTTTCGAAATCGGTTTTTTTACGGTTATAAATGTTCGGAATCGGTTTTTTTTTTTTTTTTGCCGGTTTATAAATTTCGAATCGGTTTTTTAACGGTTCGGTTTTTTTTCGGTTATAAATTTTCGGAATCGGTTTTTATACCGGTTCGGTTTTTTTCGGAATTTAAAACTTCGAACATTTATTTAATAAACTTGTTAATTATCAAACATTTAATTAAACAATACACCGGAAACATACTAAACAAATACAATCATAACTTTTTATTTGCACCGGAAACATACTAAAAAAAATACAACCATAACTTTTATTTAAACAATACAATTATACAACTAAAAATATATAAATACTAATACATTTCGAGCTTCGGCATGGCCATCACCCGAAAACATATTAGTGTACTCAAGTATGTCGAGCTTCGGCATTGCCATCACCCGTTATACTCAATCCATTAAATCTTCCAAAAAATCTTCTACATCTACGTGATCAATATCTGAATTCAACAAAACTCACATTCTCAATTCGGTATTCGGAGGTGATATCCCTAATTCAACTTCTTCTCTTGCTATAGTTTCTTCAACGTCTTCTAATATCGGACCTTCCAACGATGTTTCATGTTGTACCCTATCTACTCCGTCCAAATAATCTTTCAAACATACACATACTTCCACGGATTCGGGGGTTAGTCTTGACCTTCTTTCCGATATAATTCTACCGCTAATAGAAAAGGCCGATTCGGAAGCTACCGTCGAAGCTTGGACCGTTAATAAGTCACGAGCCATAGCGGATAAAATTGGAAATTGGATTTCCCTTTCTTTCCACCAAGCCAAAATGTCAAAGTTTGTAAACTCTTCGGGCCTTAAAGTTATTAAAAAGTTTGTAGCCATATATTGTCCCAACTCGCTTGTTGGGGCCGATGTTCGTTGACGCTTTGTAGCGTCTTCAAATAAACTATTATAAAGGTTTATATTAATGTCACTTGCCATTCGGGACGATCCGGCCCGCATTTGATCAACAATTGGGTTTTGTATTTGACCATATTTTGTTGCATAAATTCCAAATAATTTTTTAAAGTTATCGTTAAATATAAAAATTTGGGAGTTTATATAGTTGGGGTCGGGTTGTTTAGCGTCTAACCCAAAAGGATAAGTCTAAATTGTTTCATTTATTCTTGTTATTCAAAAGTTCTACCGCCTCCAACATATAAACATGGATTAAGTGCCGGCGGAACAAGTAAAAACCAAAGGTAAATTAGCAAAATATTTTACAAATTTCTTTTTTATAACTTTAACCATTCTTCTAAACATTTGACTATTGAGGGGTTTTTAATTCGTCTAATTTTTTTTCGTCATAGCATAAATTTGATTTAAAACTAATGAGCTAGTTGGGTAATAAACACCCGATAATATAGTTGTTGCCACTTTAAAAACTTGTAAAAAAATAGTTAAATCATTTAGTAGATCCCAATCTTGGTCGCTTATCGAAACGGACTTATTTCTATTAACAAGTGTTTCATTAAAAGCGTTTAAAGTCTCACGTTGTCGTAATATATTTTCAAACATCATGCAAGTAGAATTCCACCTAGTATTATTATCATAGCAAGGTCCTAGGGGTTCTTCACCACATTGTTTACGAAAACGTCTATAGTTCATTTGTCGTTCGTTACTCGAACTATATATAGTTACTAATAAACCCCTAAATTTCATCCTTAAACTATCACATATTTTTAATGCCGCTTGCACGGATAAATTTATAACATGAGCAACACAACGGGAATGAAAAAAAAGACCATCTAAAACCGGGTTTTTATAGCGTAATTATAACAAAATCCATAACTCTAAGTATTAATTGGATGCATTATCAGGAAATCGTAAAAACTTTATTATCTAAATTATATTCAATTAAAGTGTCATGTAAAATTTTCTTAAATTAGATCCCCGTATGAGGATAACCAAATAGTTTAAAAGCAATTGTCCGTTTCATTAATAACCAAGATTCGGGATTAAACCAATGAGCCGTAACGGCTAAATAAGAATTTGCCGTACCATGTGGTGCGGTCCAAGTATCCGTAGTTATAGAAACACCATATTTATAATCATGAAACCATCAATAATATTTTTTTTAGCCGTTTCCCATAATTTAAAAGCATCACTTCTAAGAAGTACACTTATCATGTTGTAACCAGGCGGTTGTAGCCTAGCCTTTTGATGAGCCTCTCCGTAAGCTTGACTTGTAACGAAGTGGTTGAATGGAATGCGCTTGTTGAATGACAATCTTCGTAAAATCAAGTCCCGAACCGCATCATTAATCAAATATAAAACAATGACCATAAAGTACCGAACCAAAAGTACCTTGTGACGTAACATTTTGCAAACCGCATTAACAACCGCTCTTATGAGTCCCGGAGTGTTAAGTTGGACCGAGGTATAAATTTCACACCATTATTCTTGCAACGCGCCTTTTCCTTCCACCACACGAACATAATACACATATCGTAATTATGACCAAAACATCGCCTTTTCTCGTATTGTCTAAATTCGCAACCACTCTTTCATTTTGTTAAATTTTTCGAGCATGACTAGTAGAAACTGAGGCATTAAGTGGAAGCTTGTTTGTGAACGGTTAGATTTCCCATTATAGCGGGATTGAAAATTATAGAAGTCTATATATCAACGATTAGAGAGAAAAAGAATAGATTAGTGATATGTTATTGATGTGTTTTCAACCCAACCCATTACATGTATTTATAGTACTAAGCCATCCCTAAAATCATCAAAAAAACGGGTTTAAAAACGGCTAGTAGCGCGTTGTGGTGTTTTTTTATAAACAAACCGAAAAAACCCCGTTAAAACAGTTTTTTTTTTTAAAAATTGAACGACAGATTTGGACTTCCTTGTTGAACCGTTTTTTATAAACCGGTTAAAACCGGTTTTTTTTTTAAAAACTAGTAACGGTTATAAAAAAAATAAAAAATAAAAATTTTAAAAAAAAATTAAAAAAAAAATAAAAAAACCGGGTTTAACCGGTTTTTTTAAAAAACCGGTTAAACCCGGTTTTAAAACCGGTAAAAAACCGAGTATGGGTTATAAAAACCTCAGAAAACCGGTCTAACCGGTTTCGGTTATATTTTAACCGAACCGTTAAAAAAAAAAAAACCTTTTTTTAAAAAAAAAAAACCGGTTTCCGTCACCCTCCCGGTTTTTCGACTAGAGACTATCTGTTAAGTGTTTTTTAATAAAAATTCCAGACTATTGTGGTCCCAATAGGTTATGCCAAATGATTTAACTCTATTTTTTATTTTTTTTTTCTTTTTTCCTTTTCTCTCTTCTTCTCTATTCGTTGAATATAAAATTTTTTTTACACAAAAGGCCCCTCAAGTTTTTTAGTTATTTATTTAAACACGACTTTTCTATATTTATTTTACTAATATCTAACAAATACGTAGATATTAATTTAGATGCAAAAAAAATATACTAACCCATAAAAGAAAGCCTCTTGCTTACAACAAAAATGCCCCAATATTGATACCTTCATTTTCAAAGACCGTGCGTTACATTTTATAAAAAAAATAAGTTTAATACTATTTACAAAACGCATTTTTTTTTTGTTTATAACAAACAAAAAACTTAATTTAATAAATATAACTAAACTAAAAAAACCAAAAAAAAAAAAAAAAAAAACGCAGCGAGTCGGAAGCAGTTAGGCAGCGAACTTATTTTATAAATAAAAATGAAAAAATATACAAGAAGACATAAAAAAAGAACAGGCAAAACCACCTCTATCAGGCTAAAACGAAAAAAAATAAAAAAAACGAAGCCAAATTATTTGATATTTATCATCAAAGACGTGAGACGATTATATAAAAAATAAAAATAAAAAAAAATGAAGCCAAAACCGACCACATGTGAAAAAAAACCTCCCTCACCCCCCCCCCCTCAAAACCCCCCCCCCCCCCCCCCCCCCCCCCCCCAAACACCCCACCCCCTCCCCCTTCCTCCCCACCCCTCCAGCCCCCGCCCCCCCCCCAAAAACCCCCCCCCCCCCCCCGCCCTCCTCCCACCCCCCCCCCCCCCCCCCCCCCCCCCCCCCCCCCCCCACCCCCCCCCCCCCCCCCCCCCCCCCCCCCCCCCCCCCGCCCCCCCCCAACAACCCCCCCCCCCCCCCTCACCCCCCCCCCCACCTCCCTCCCCCCCCCCCACCCCCCCCCCCACCCCCCCCAAAAAAACAAAACCCCCCCCCCCCCACACCCCCCCCCCCCGCCCTCGGCAAACCACCCCCCGGGGCCACCTCCCCACCCCACCCCCTGACTCCCCCCCCCGCCCCCCAACGTAACACACGGCAGAACCCCAGCACATCACCAAAGCCCCCCCCCCAAACCCCCCCCCCCCCCCCCCACCCCCCACCCAACCCCAACACAAACCCCCCCCAAACCCCCCCAGTCCCGGCGTCCCTATCCAAGTATTTGCAGCCCGGGGGGGGGGACACCCACAGCCGTCCGACACCGCCCGGTGGGGCGCCTGGCCCCGGCCGGGGGCCGTGCGGGCCCCCCCCCCCCGGAGGGGTCGGCGGTGGGAGGGGTGCCGCCCGCGGGGCGACACGGACGACTGGCGGGGGGCCGTCGGTAGGGGGGGGGGATAATAAATATATAAGGGGGCGTCCGAGGGGGGGCGGGGGAGGGGGGGGGGGGGAGGGGCTGGGGAAATAATCCCCCACCCCCCCCCGCCGCGAAGGCGGGGGGCTAAGAATGACTACAGGCCCAGAGCACCGAAACTCGAACGATAACTTTCGGTCCAAAGGGGGATAAAGAAAATAGGGGACAAGAATCATGGGGGGGGACCTGAATTCATGTCTCGACATACGCACATACACAGAGCAAGGGGCGGGCGAACATGGGGGGGGGGGGGCGGGTGTCCGCGGGGGGGGGGGGGGGGGCAGGGGGGGGGGGGGGGGGGGGGGGGCTGGGCTGGGGGGGAGGGGGGGGGGGGGGGGGGGGGGGGGTGGGGGGGGGGGGGGGGGGGGGGGGGGGGGGGGGGAGGGGGGGGGGGAGGGGGGGGGGGGGGGAGGGGGGGGGGGGGGGGGGGGGGGGGGGGGGGGGGGGGGGGGGGGGGGGCGGGGGGGTGGGGGGGTGGGGGGGGGGGGGGGGGGGGGGGGGGGGGGGGGGGGGGTGGGGGGGGGGGGGGGGGGGGGGTGGGGGGGGGGGGGTGGGTGTGGGGGGGGTGGCACAACGGGGGGGGGGGGACGCGGCGGGGGGGGGGGGGGGGGGGGGGGGGGGGGGGGGGGGGGGGGGGGGGGGGGGGGGGGGGGGGCAACGACTGGGCATGGGGGGGGAGGGGAGGGGGGGGGTGGGGGGGGGGGGGGGGGGAGGGGGGGGGGGGAAGGGGGGGGGGGGGGGGGGGGTTGGGGGGGGGGGGGGGTCGGGGGGGGGGGGGGTGGTGGGGGGGGGGGGGGGAGAAGGGGGGGGGGGGGGGGCGACTGGGGGGGGGTGGCGGGGGGGGTGTGGGGGGATGCTTCTAGACATGGGGGGGGGGGTGGGGTAGTCGATGGGGGGGGTTCCTAGAGGTTACGGGGGAGTTAGGGTGTACCAATTTTCCTGAAACAGGGAAAACATAAAACACAAACCCAAAAAACCGGAGGCGGGGCGCGGGGGCGCAGGAGCGGGGGGAGGGTCGCTGTCGGGGGCGAGGAAGGGTAAAAAAAGCAAGGGGGTACAACCAATGGGGGGGGAGAGGG
Source organism: Tanacetum coccineum (assembly GCA_026074375.1). Lineage (NCBI taxonomy): Eukaryota > Viridiplantae > Streptophyta > Magnoliopsida > Asterales > Asteraceae > Tanacetum > Tanacetum coccineum. The sequence goes on along the minus strand of BQNB010002025.1, from coordinate 92,108 downwards.
GGCAGGACGACTAGGAGGGGGGCGGGCGGGGGCAGGGGTCCCCGGGGGGTTAACATGAGGGGACCAGTGGGCGGGAGAGTGATGCAGGAGGATGAGGGCGCTATTCCGGGGGGGGCGGGAGGGAGCATTCTTTATTGGGGGTTTACCGGGCAGGTAAGGGAGGGGGGATGGGGGAGGGGGGGTTTAAGACTTCTTTACCATACTAAGTTACTTTCTTTCCGGGGGTTGGTGTGCAGGAACTATCATTATTCTTTTTCCCTATGTTACCTTTATCTCTCTCCCCTGGGTTTTTTACATATTCACTATACCTGGGTCATACCGGGGCGGCAGGTTTCTTTCCATTCTTTCTGTCTATCTATCTTGCTGATGAGGGGGGGGGGGGTTGTGGTGCATTCTTTGATCACCCCCCTATTGTCCTTTATCTATTTCTTTGCCTCACCATTCACGCATGGCGACAAAAAAAAAAGCCAAATTGAGTGGGCTTATTTTAATCCAACTATGTGGCCCAATAGGTTATAGCCCAATGAGTTTAACTCTATTTTTTTTCTTTTTCCTTTTCTCTTTCTTCTCTTCGTTGATATATAAATTTTTTTTACACAAAAGCCCCTCAAGTTTTTAGTATTTACGACTTTTCTATATTTATTTATCAAATATCTAACAAATACGTAGATATTTTTTAGATGCAAAATATACTAACATAAAAGCCTCTTGATTACGAACAAAATGAACCCAATATTGATATGCTTCAGACGTGCGTAGCATTTTATAAAAAAAAATAAGTTTACTATTTACGCCTTTTTTGTATAACAAACTTTATTTATTAAATATATCTAACAAAAAACGCAGCGACTTTTTTAATGAAAAATATACAGACATAAAGGCATCTGGATTACGAACAAAACGAGCCAAATATTGATATGTTTCAGACGTGAGGACGATTTTATTAAAAAATGTTGAATTTTAGTATATGTTTTTAGAAAGATAAAAAAAGATTAAAAAAACTTTCAAAACACACCCTTATTCTCTATGATAATTTTAAAAAATACCTTACAATATATTTAAAAATTAATGAAAACATGAATTGGGTACACCCTTATTTACCGATGTTGATGATTCAACTATCAAATTTCTTCGAAAAGCAAATAAAAATAGCCCTGCTGCAACGCGCGGGCATCATTCTTTCTCGTTTTCTACTATGTATCGGGTTCATCCTAAACTATTTGTTCTTCTTTCTTTTTCCATATTTGAAATTATTATTACAAGGTTTAAGAAAGGACCAAATAACATTTATGTATACCATGATTCGGTTCGGTTAACCGCGGATATCTAAAATTAAAAATCTAAACCGAACCGTTATAAGCGGGTTTTTTCGGTTTCGATTTCGGATTGAGCGGTTCGGCTCGGTTCATCCGTTTCTTGGATTTTTTGAACACCCCTACTAATTAACTATTAAAAGATGAAACTATTATTCTGCAAAGTGTAAAAAAAGGGCTAATAATCAAATTAATCACCATACTTACCACTTTATAATTTTCTAACCCCATACTTTAAAAATTTCCTTTTGTGAACAACAAACTCTTGTTTTTGTACTTCTTATGGTATTTTCATACCCACCCAACCGGTTACCAGTTTTCTTAGTCAAACAACACACGCCCTTGTGTGCCACCATGGATAAAATTGTTCACCTCCTCCATGAACCTTAAACATGCGCATGCCCTCACCTTTCCCGAGTTCTGTACGATTGTTTCCTTTATGTAGTACCAACATATTTTACTTCATTCCACACATCACTTTCATATCCAAATTTTTTTCATTAAACCCTAACTCAACCACATCATTTGATACTACCTATTTATTGTCTTTTTCCATAATTGTTGCTACAAAAATATATATTTTGTATTGTATTCAATGTTTTTTTTACCCTGATTGTAATATTTTATTAATTAATTAAAAAACGTGGCTTATTTCAAATTAGGGTTTTTGTTAAATTTTTTGTGTTTATTTGTTTTT
>BQNB010002025.1:0-80312 GCA_026074375.1 Tanacetum coccineum | reverse complement strand
CGCCTTTTTTTGTCTATTTATGGATTTATGTTTCAAGTGATGTTTAATGTGTTGTTTCTTTGGCAACAGGTACACTATAAGTTTCTCGGGGATCAACTTATTTGTGTCTAATTTTGATGAGAGCTTTGATTCAAGAAGACGACATAAGAAACCCCCTAAAATTCTTTGCATACAATTTCATTTCTATGGCATACCAATGTAAGTCTCTTTGTACCTTATTTCATATTGTTTTGTGTTAGTTGACACATGTTTGAGGTTTTTGGTATTTGTGGATTTTTTTCATATAGTATTTCAAAACCACAATTTAGTCTCTTGTGACGTTTGGGAACCTAAGTTTTGCAAAACTTGTGTAGATTTATCATGAACATTGACGCAATCAAACTGTTTGATAAGATGCATGACTACAAGAATATTGAAAAAATATTGGTAATGCTTCATTTCTTGTTTACGTACTGTTGATTTTATGTATATGTACGCTATTTTGACATTCTGGCTTACATTGGATTACTAACAAGTTTTGAAGTTTAATATTCTATGCAATTTACAAACAAGTTAGCTAGGTCTAGGATGCTGGAATTTGTGGAGCTACGCTACAAGTTATTGCATTAAGATATGATGCAATTCATGTAAATAATATGTACTTATTGAGGTAAGTTCTATGTATTCGACTTGAGATTATGTGTCAAACTATATCTTTCTTATCACATTGTTTCTTGCACGATGTTGATCCTCTTAAGAAGGCTGAAATTATAGGATCGGGGATGGAGTGGAGTTATGAATTTAATTTTAAAGGCATTTCAAAAGAAGTAAGTCAATTTCGAGCCACTTACTATTAAATGGTCTAATTGGTCAAAAGAACATAAAAAATCTTTTAAACGGTTTGAGCATATTGATAAAGGTCAAATATTATTAAGGTATACAAAGGGCTCTATAGGGTGTTATTTAGATAATTGAATTACAAGCTAACGGGAAAAAATTGATCAACTTATACCAGATCCATTTGACCCATATATTGTATGTTTATAAATTCAGTTCTTAGCTTAATGAACTTTGTTTCATCAAAAGTGTTCATGTTTGCTCTGTTATAAGTTGAAGGCTATTACAAAGTATATTTGTTAACTTAACAGTAACTTTCCATGTTTCAATTTCTATTAGTGTATAGCCTTAAATTTGCAAATATGGAGACTTACGATATTTTCTTTTCATGTATGAGTATTTGATCGGAGATAGCATAGATGTTACATTGTTGTAATCTTTGTATGATTTCTTGGGGTACACTAAAAGTATGTTGGCAATTTGATCAACTATTAGTCTCTTAATGTACGAGTCTTATGGACCAATTTGTTAATAATTAATGGCAACCCGTTAATAATTGAAGGACAAGATGATAAAGGACAAAATATGAACGTATAAATGGTTTTTAAAAGCAATTGAAGTAGATAAACAAGTGGGCACTTTTGATTAAACTTTTTTAGTATTCTCAAAACGGGTTGGGTTGGTATTAGCTAATCCACATAAACTTTTACTATAACTATTAACATGTTAGTTATTTGACCCGTTATCTGCTTCTCAATAACATCTCTATTACTTTCCCATTATATTATAGAGTTGATTTTGTGCTTTCCTGATTCGAATTGATACATTTTTAAATGAATTTTATTAAAGTTTCTTTATGTTGCGATGATACAGTGATTTTCTCATCATCCTTGGAGATCCATTGCTAATTCCTTTTTTGGAAAAGTTCAGTTTTTTGAGCTTACAACATGTGACAAACTTCTTGCACGAGTGCAAACTGATATCTTTTAAAAAAAAGTGTCTCAATTCAGACGCTTTTAAACCACCCACATTCATTTTATGTTGATTGGTTTTTTCTAGGAAGCACGGAAACGCCATCGGGATGCCGTATGACGTTTCAGAAACGCAGAGAAACAAGGAAACGCGGGGAAACGCAGGGGAAACGTCCCCAAGAGAAAGGGAAACGTTTCTACAATTATGGTACGCGGATCCTTATCTAGGAAACGTTTGGGGAAACGTTTCCGGCCAAAAAAGTCACGTTTCCTATGCAGGGACTGCCTGGTTTGAGATGTTGCCGTTCGATCTTGAAGAAGAAATAAGAATGCAGGTGGGAGGAAGAGGAATGGAGATTAGAAGAAGATGAATGGTAAAAAGTTTGTATTGGGTTGAGTTTTGTCTTTTTCTTCCAAAGTATTGAATGTTGTCCACTTGACTGTTGATTGTTTCCAAAGTATTATCCTTTTTATGTATGCTCACCTGTCCACTTGTTCACAATATCGAGTATATCTTTCTAAAAGAATCGTTAGCTAGTTTTATTTAACCAAATATTGTGAAATATTTGTTTAGATTTTTAATATTATGTAATATTTTTTTGAAAGACAATTTGTTGTATACTAATATATTATATAACACATAGATGTTTCCCCGCCGTACCCGTTTCTTGAATTTTAGGATGTTGCCGTTTCCCGGTACCCGTACCCGTCCCCGTCCCCGTTCCCTTCCCCGTCCTCATGCAACTTAGGGTTTTTTTACAATACTTATGTTGAACATAAGATAGTTTGGAATGTGAAGTTCTTTTGTATTCTTAACATCTATTACATGTAAGTTTTACATATGAGCATCATAAATGTTAATCTCATGTTATTGGAATTTTGTATGTAAACTTCTTTTTTCCATTACTCCAGCTATGCAGATTTTCGCTTCACGATTGATCATTAACATTTGTTACTTCACATATCTGATTTGTTTTTTAACCTTTTAAAAGCTACCCGTGATTTATCACGGGTTTATAAGCTAGTGTAGTTGATAAACAAAATTCAACCTTTAATTTATTACAGTGGCTAGCAATAAAATAACAGTGATAACAATGCTAGCAATAAAAATGATTAAATAGTGTTAATAAATAATTTTCTCTCCATGTATAAGGTCAAATCTTGTTGAACCTAAAATAATGATGCAAGAACTCGTTCAGATAACTATTTCTTTTGGAACATACCATAACGTGAGCTGCAATCTGCGATGCATATAACTCCGGGGGCATGACTGTGGCTGCTAAATATAGCAACAAAGTTGGTAGAAAACTGCCATAAAAATGCAATTACTTATGAGAAACAATAAAGCAATAAACAAATTTACAAACCACAAAAGATGTGTTTACGTACATCCAGTATACGACTTTGGCATAATGGTTTCTGTTTTCCAATGAATGGTACATTTCTGGTAGCCACGAATGAGCCGAAAAACAAAATGCAAAAACTCCGCTCGAAATGGGCCAATTTGAAAATCTGAAAAATTAGGTTGATGATTCTACTTCAACACTATTAAACAATGCCAGCCACCACAAACAACATACCACCACTATGTTCATAGCAACTCTTGCACCTGATCACGTAAATATATTAGAAAAATTCAAATCACATGGATGATGCTTCACATCCCTAACTCATTTATAGATGGCAGATTCTATGATTTTGTAACCCCATGGATGATGCTTCACATCCCTAAAACTGCCAGAAATATTCAATTTGAGAGCAACTGAAGAGCCAAATCGTTTATGGGTCATAATGGTTTTAAATCATAAATACTCCAAATTAAATTTGGTGTACTCAAGCTTTATATATATATATATATATATATATATATATATATATATTATATTATATATATATTTTATTATATATAGATTGACATATACAATTATATATATATAGATAGATAGATAGATAACTAGTAAGGCTTAAGGTACAATCCAAATAAATACGACAAACAAATCATTTAAATCAATCAAAACATGCAAAAAAATGAGTAAATTAGAGCGTTCGTCCTTCTGATTTGCATTGACCATCGAGCTTCGTACATTGACCGAAAAAAAGGGGTTGTCCGTTCTTAAATGCGAAATGTTATGCATCGTTTGTCTATCCCACTAATGACTGTTAAATTCGTACATTAAATCACTACACACAATGGCGGATCTTGAATATTTATTTTGGGGATGCCGAATTATTTTAAACATACCAAAATAAAAAGTGAACGATAACTTTTAGACGGAAAAAGTAATATTTACACTACTTGTCACAACCTTTGGAGAGCCGGAACCTTCCCTTGCCCCTATTGAAATCCACCTCTGACTACACATGCCTGATACATAAAGGTAATAGTCATCTTACTATAATCTATTTTTACTTTTAAGCCTTAACAAATAAAAAATAATATAAAACCCCTTAACAACTACTCTTCAGCCTTACACGCACCCACCATCATCATCTTCATCTTCAAAAGCCCATTCCACGTAACACCATCTCTTCCACCCATATATCCAACCACGACCCTATATCTTCAAAAAGGACTACAATCACATTCAACATCCACAATCATTTTTCATTCACCAACTTCTTCACAAAAACGGAACAACATCATACCCACTTTCTGACAATAAATAAAATTTATATCTTACACTTTAGGAAAGTTGGTAAGGCAATGACGAATAACGTGTTATTCGTCTCTCACCGCCCACTCATCCCCTTCCAATAACACCCCAATAACTAAAACACATCACTAATAAAAATACCAATAACATGTTATGGGTCTCACAAAACCCTACCAAAAATACCCACTCACTCACAAAACAAAAAAATAAAAAAAATACCAACTGCGCATGTTGGTGGGATGGCGAAAAACCAAATAGCGAACGAATGGCTTAAGAGCAGGTGTCCTATGACGTGCCATTTTGCTCTCTTTTTGCGAATGGCGTGCCAGAAACACAAGCTTACTGTGCTCCCTAATAGTTTAATATCATAACTTTTAATAAACAACTTTTCAATTTCCTAACAAACCCTATATCAAATCAAATCTATCACCTATCAAAAAACCTTTCTTCGTCACAATCAAGTGAAGTAACTTAACGACTGTCAAATAGGGCTGCTAGAAGAAGCGACCAATGGTAAATAACGGTCCGTATTTAGGGACGGACAACGCCCTTTTTCGGTCAAGGAACAAATCTCGCCGGTTAACGCAAACCACAAGGACTAACGGTGTAATTTACTCAAAAGTTACTATGAATACATTTAATCACTGTTTGCACACTTTTATTAATATTTTGTTGGGCAAGAACAACACCGTTAGGGTTCTTGACGCTGCACCATCACCTTCTCCACCACCCACAACTCCACAACTGCTGCCAAAGGTGGTGGAGTGCCTGCATGCGCGTCATGCCACCACCAATAAAAGATGTGCACAAAAAAGTGTTTTCTAGCACCTTTTTTCCCAGCCGAAAAAACCCAAGATTTTCAAGCGCTTCATAAGGTGTTTGGAGTTAGTAATGTGACTAAATTGGTTAAGGATTTGAGTAGTGAAGATGGGAAAAGGCGATTGATTCATTTATTTGGGAAGCAAATTGTCGGATTAAAGATCCAGTGAATGGACCATTGGTGAGTTCCAAAGGGTTTGTGTTTATTACGCAAAATGATGTTTTGTACAACAATAAGTCTTCATTGCAACCGCGTTCAATTGGATCATGGAATGGTGATCACCATAATGTATTAATAATGGTACTTCGATGTTGGAATATATTCATATTAATGGGATTGGTGGTTGTATCGATAATCCACGTATATTTCCCTATGGATCTTTGCAAAATATAGAAAAGCTAAAGCAAGAAAGAGAACAACAAGGTTATTTGATTCATCCACAACCACAAATGACGAATGATTTCCCTCGATAGAATTACTAACAAGGTAATTTTTTTTACTTTATTAGACTTTTTTATACAATATATATATATATATACGATCAGGATTACGGTTCTAACTACAGAACATTATGCATCCAGATTATTTAATTTTTATTGGTAGCTCCAGTGGCGTATTTCCTTTGTTTGAACTTACCTTATAGAGAAAAGTACATTTTAAATTATGTTATGAATTATGATGCTTAATTAATATTGCTTTGGCTTACTAATAAATCCTTATGAAGATATTAAAGTTAGAGTTGATACTAGTGTCATTGATTGATAGTTTCTGATTTGTGCTATTGTTCATTCTATTTCTCAATAAGATGGATTGATACTAACCTATTTTACATTAAAAGATGGATTATATGTTGGGTGAGGAAATCAAAACTCTTTCTTTTTTTTGGATTGTGAATAGCGATATAAATGTATATTGAAATACATCCGATATAAGCTAATCCGTGTGGTTATACAGTTCAGGGTCTTCAGGTCAATAAGGTAAAGTTATATTTTATATTTGTTTCTTTGTTTGTGTCTTTGCTAAGAGTGCAGGGGGCTGTTATGTCAAGATGTGAAAGATTATATCTGAGGAGTATATAAGCTACAAGTAGGAGCCCCAGCCTCATAGGTTTCTGATTATCTCTCTCTCTAAAATCGTTTTGTATTAGAGCTCTCTCTTCTCACAGTTGTTAGGGTTTGATTCTATTTAGTTGAGTCTTTGTAATTTGTTTATTATTTGAGTCTATGTACAAATCACTCTATTTGTTTATGAGATAGGTGATGTTGTGTTAATAAAAGAATAAATAGGGAGGATGGTTGTATGAGATTTCTGTGTTGATCTTGATATTTTTTATAAGTTATTACATGGTATCAGAGCTATGGTAAGCTTTGATAGTCTTTCTAAAAGGTTTTCCAAAATTAGGGTTTTCATCTAATTTAGGGGTTTTATTTGGTTAAAATTGTTTTCAACAAGTGTTGATTCAGTTTTGTGTCAATTATCGAGTCTTAATCTGTTTTTAGTATTCAATTTTGACTTCTAGTCAAAATTAAGGTTTCTTGATTTTGGGGTTTTTTAAAATCAAGATCATAATAGGTCTGTTTGGGTTGATCTGGTTATGTAGGGAGATTGAGTGTTCTTGGTCATCAAAATTGAGAGACCTGTATCAAATCTCGATTTAGGGGTTTTTGTGTTTGTTATATGCTTTTTTGGTTGTTAATTGTTGTTTCATGGTATTTGTTTTCAGAAACCTTAAAATTGAAAATTAGGGTTTCTTGGTTAATTTCATGTGATCTAATCGTTCTTGTTTTTGTTCTTTCATGTGCTATTGAATTGTTATCGCTGTGCTGGTTGTAGATTAGATCTCCTAATCATGTGATAGCTTAGAGTGCATGCTCTGTAATACCACTCAAGCTTTCTTCCCTTGTCTTTTATTTTTTGTTTTCTAAAGGGTCTAGTGTGCTGGAGGATAGGTTAGTCTCTTGGATGATGTTGTTTGTTGATTAGGTGTTGTTTTGCCTGCTGTTTGTCTTGTTTGTTTATCTTTTCTGTTTGTTTGCCTGTAATTCATTATGGTTGAACCTGAGGATGAACCCCTTAAAACGGGTGATTCGGGTAAGAAAAAGAATGAGTCTAGTAGATTTGTTACTGCTTTAAATGATATGAATGACCCTTTATACCTTCATTCAAATGACACTAATAGTACTCCTTTAATAAGCTTAAAACTAACTGGAACTGAAAACTACAGGGTTTGGGTTGCTGCCTTAAAACATTGTATTCATTCTAAAAATAAGTTGGGTTTCATTAATGGGAAATTAACTAAACCAGATCCAGAGACTAACCCTTTTCTTGCTGAATAATGGGAAAGATGTAACTCTGTTGTGTTAACTTGGATTCTTAATTGTGTTTCTCCCGAGTTGTTCATTGGTTAAGTTTTTTCTAGTAATGCTAAACAAATGTGGGATGAATTGTCTGAAACTTATGATAAAATTAATGGTTCTGTTATTTTTAATCTGCATTATAAGATCAATACTATTAGCCAAAGTGAATCCAAGTTATCTGACTACTATCACAAGCTTAACTCTCTTTGGAGAGAATATGATGCCATGGTACAACTTCCTGTTTGTACTTGTGATGATGCTAGTGACTATAAGGATCATGCTCAGCTCCTTAAGCTGATGCAATTTGTTATGGGTCTTAACGATGTTTATGCTCCTATAAGGAGTACTATTTTGACCACTGAGCCTTTACCTACCGTTAAGGAAGCTTTTTCCCTTCTGTCAAGGGATGAGTCTCATAGGACTTTGGGGGGTCTAGGTCAAGGGTAGTACCTCTGCTTTTAATTATAGGCCTTATGATAACAAAGGGATCAATACTTCTTTTGTTCCCAGGTATGGTGACAATAAAAAAGGTTTAAGAACTCTAATGTCAGAAATCTTAATATAGTTTGTAAAAATTGTAATATGACTGGTCATACAATTAAAAGATGCTTTGAATTAATTAGATATCCTCCAAATTTTAAGAAAAATGAGGTGACTAGTCAAATTGTGGTTTCTAATTGGTTATATGAATGATAAAGATACTGGCACTGGTGCTGGTACTTCTCATACCCTCACTAGTGAGCAATATCATAGGCTTATGAGTTTGTTGAGTGATTCAGGTTCTAGAAATGGTGTTCAGAACAATGTTGCATGTAGTCCTGCTAAGTCTAGCTTTGTGTTTAGTTTCTTGTCTAGTAGGTTTTTTAATAAACACATGAACATTAGCACATGTTAGCCTCAAATTATATTATTAATCTCAGTCTTTATCTCTTGTATGTTGTAATAGGCTAGAAGGGTAAACGGGCTCGTTTATGTAATCTAATCGGCCACGTGTTATGGGCTAAAGCCCAAGTAATCCCAAGTAATCCCGAGCCCGGACCATAGAAAGCTCATAGGCATGTAAGCCTCATGGTGTAAGTATAAATACCCCTCTCCAAGTGTAGAGAGGGTGTTGGTCTCATTTGTAATTTTTCTCTTGCAAGTAAATCAACCACTCTTTTTTCTTCTCTCTAGTTTCTCTCTAACCTCTCTCTATAATTCTTCCATCTTTCCAATCTTATTTTTCTTGGTTCAAATGGTGAAATGAAAGTGATCTTGGTTATGTACATTTGGTATCACTCGTCATGGGTGGGTTTAGTGGTTTCGTTGTGAGCTTATTCAAGCTTATTGGTTCGGCTTATTTTCTTGTCTAGCTTATTTTTTTTGTCTCTTTTAAACTAGTTATACCTTTTAAATTTTCAAAACTCATCAAGTAAGAATCTGTGTCCTTTAATAAACTTTCTTTATCACTTGGGCTTACTGTTCAATATTCTTGTTTTGGGTCGTTTTCAATATTTTGTGAATTTTGGTTGACTTTCATGTCAAATGTCATACATTAGTTTCAAACAGTAGGGTGCGTTTGATTTGAATACAAAATATTTGTTTTGTTTGAAAAAAACGTGTGACTATTTCAAGTCTGGTCATTGTGGCTTATTTCATTGGGTAAACAGTCTTATAGCTTTGTGGGTTAGCTTATTCTCGTGGTCACCAAGTTTACTTGTTTTGGGTGTTTTTTTTGCTTATTTTGACGCCATATCATTTCTTTCCTTCTCTTCAAAACATGTTGTTAGCTCCTTTCTCCATCTTATTTTCGTGACTCTTTTGTTATTCAAATAGCTTATTTAGCCCGTATTTTCCAGCTTATTTTTGAGTCAAAATCCTTAAAGTTTGAAGCTTATTTTGGTTAAACTCTTTCATGTCTTATCTCTTGTGGTTACAAGCTTATTCAAGCTTATTAGTTGGTTCTTTAAGTGGCTTATTTCTGGTGGTAAGAGCTTATTTGTAAAGCTTATTACGAAGCTTATTTTGGTTAGCTTATGTTTGTGGTCCATGGTTTGAAGACAAAGGAGACAAGATCCATAACTTTAGCAACAAGGACGCTGTGATTTTTGTTGTTTCTGTTGAAGATCAGGGAATGAGGCACATGCTAATGATACAGATATCAGACCCATATATGATAAAGAGCCAATGGCTAAGGTACAAACGACTACTGAAATCAATGTCTTTGCTACAGGACAACAACATACTGAGCAACCTGAATTCAATAATGAAGGAGAGGTTGACCAAAATGCTGACCAATATCATGACAAATGTCCTTTGCCTGCTAAATTAACTGATAACCAGAAAAATGAACTCTCATATCAATCTCTTGAATCTGAAAATATTTGTCTCAAAAAGACCGTTGCCCAATTTCAAAAAGATTTTTTAAGAATGGAAGCACATTGTGTTAATCTTGAACTTAAATATCAAAAACAGGCTTTAAAAGAAGGGCAACATGGTCAATTTTCGAATGTAAAAAGTAATGAAGCCAAGGTTAAACATGACATAGATGTAATTGAAACAATAAACATCGAATTAGAACATAAAGTGGCTAAATTATTTAAAGAAAATGAGACTTTGAAAAGGCATTACAAAGAACTATCTGATTCTATCAAGACAACGAGAGCTAAGACTATAGAACACATAACTTCTTTGATTGCTCAAAATGCTGAGTTCAAAGCTCAACTTCAAGAAAAAGGATTTGCAATTGCAGCATTAAAAAATGAGTTAATAAAATTAACTCGAAATACTGTGAATACTAAGTTTATAAAATCATCAATCTTAGGGAAACCGGTTTTACAACCACATAGAAACCAATCAGTTGTTAGACAACCGACTGCGTTTAAGTCTGAGCGACCTAGAATTTTAAAACCACGGTTTGCCTCCCAAGTTGATGTGAACAACGATTTGTCAAAACCAGTCACTACACATTATTTGCCTAAGGAAAGAAAATCTGTTGTTGCAAAACCTCATCACACGATTGCACCTGGCTCATCTAGGTATAGCTCAAATGACGTGGTTCATAATCACTACCTAGAGGAAGCTAAGAAAAAGACACAAGAAAGCAGTAGGAATTCAGAACCTAGTGTGATGCCTTCTGCTAGATCACAAAGCACAGCTAATGGTAGCAAACCAAAACCTAGGATCAATAACCAAAAGTCTAGGAATTGGCCTGCATATAAGAGTAGTTGCATAATGACAAAGACTGTGCCCTTAGCAGAACACTCTAGGAATTCTAGAAATTTTTCTGACTCCAAACATTTTGTTTGCTCGACATGTCAGAAATGTGTCTTTAATGCAAATCATGATTCTTGTGTAACAAAATTACTGAATGAAGTCAACTCACGTGCTAAGGTTCCATCCCATAAGACCACAAAAAGATACAAACCCATAGAGCAAATGAGTATTACGAAGAAACCCTTAAGACAAGTCCCTACATGACATAATTTTTCAATAAAAAAGACTTCCAGTGTGCATGAGAAAACAATGATTTCTAGATCTTGTCTTAGGTGGAAACAGACGGGTAGGATTTTCAAGACAGTTGGTCGTAGGTGGGTTCCCACTGGAAAGATATTCACCTCTAGCACAACCAAGGTTGACAATGAACCCACAAATGGTTCAAATAAAGATATCACTAACCAATATGAATGCGAACAAACTCTTGATGTCAGTGCAGGTACTCTTAACTTAAGTGCAGGTACATCTTTCAATCCTAAAAAGGAAGGACTTAGAGTTTGGTTGCTGAAAAGACTGATATCTCAGAAACCAAGGCTTTAAGGAATTTTGATCTGATGAACAAGCGATGACTTCTGGTCATAACAGTTCAGAACTCGAAATTCACGACCACAGTAATGAATAGTCTAGTTCAAAGATGGTTCCAAAAGTTGTTCCTCCAACAGACAAGACAACTACATCACAACAAGAGTTGGAATTATTATTCAGTCATATGTACGAAGAATACTTCAATGCAGGAAATCAAAGTGTGTCAAAGTCTTCCGCTCTCTCTCTCTCTCTGATAATCCTAAACAACAAGACACACAACCTACAACGAATAATCAACCTACAACAGAACTGATCACTCCAAATACAACAATCACTGTTGAGGACAACATGTAAATATTTTTGAGAAAAACAAAATACAAAAATATAAAATTTCAAAAAGAAAATACAAAATCAGAAAAATCAAAATTTTTCAAAAAGAATCTTCTCGACATGTCTCTTGGAATCGATAACATTTACGTACCTAGAAATGTTGATTAACATCGACACGGGCGTGTAAATGAAGTTCGAGCAAGAATTTCAAATGCTTTCAAAATATGTCATTTCTATTTTTCTTTATGACTTGTAATCACTCTCAGATTGCAACCCGGACCCGAACGACAAAGGAGAGTGTACGTTTCAGTGCGCTTATCCTTAAAGTTAAAAGAGAAGTCTTTTGACATTTGGTTTTTAAAAAAGTTGAACACAATTTTTTAAGAATTTCTCACTGACGATTTATAATCTTTCAAAATTTTGTGTTCAACACTCCATCCCTCATATAGTTTTACAAGACAATTCTTCTACATTTGATGTCATTTTCAAAATGAGTCAATGTTTGAAGGGGAGTTTTTTGAAAAACAAAGTTTTAATGATTTTGGATACATCATAACATGACAATATTTATGTAATCAAAACATTATAAAAAGTCTTAATAACAACTCAGTAATAATAATGACTACAATAGACTGTATGTTATAAGATGATTTCGTGGTTGAGCACAATTTTTCAAGAATTCTTCAATGACAATTCATAATCTTTCAAAATTGTGTGCTCAACAATGCTAACCCTTAATTTTATATTCATTTTACAAGTGGTATCATTTTTTTTGGTGTCAAACACATGTAAAATGAGGGGGAGCAAGATAATGTTCCACATAATTCATGCCGATAATATTTTTTTCTCCACATAATTTTCATGACAAATTTTAATCACATGGTATTTCAAAAACTAAGTGAATTAGTATTTAAAATAAGGGGAGAAATGTATTTAAAATGTGATCTTGAAAATAATAAGTGATCTAATCGACTCAAAGTGCTTGATACTCTTCGGAAAAAGGTTTTATGGTTACGATCTTATACCCAACAACATCTTTATTTCACAACGATTATGAAGTCATAAGGTGGTTAGGTTAGATATTAGTCCTATGATCCAACAAGAACCGGAGGGATCTACCCAAGGATACTCCATAGTTAGAAATAGCAGTCCTTAGGTATGATTGGAGATGAATGAGAATGCAGGAATAATGCCGACTAAGATTGAGCTAACACCGGAACAGTCACAACAAAGTGTTAGTAATGACGTCTTGGTAAGCATTGAATGGGTTGAATAATGAAAAATAAATGTATGGATAAAGGGTGAAAACAAAGCAGCCCTTCACACAACTTAGGCATAAACCGGGTCAATACATAATCTATCAAAATTACAAAGATGAATGTTGGTATTGAAGAAAGACATTATGGACCCAGTGATGCAATGCACAACCCTTCCCAGCCATTCGTGTTTCTCTCAACAAAAACTTGTCTCATTTGTCATGGAGATACACATCACTTCTATTGACTCTCTCATCCCGAGTTAGTTGATATTGAATAGGTGTCAGTCGGCTCCAGCCTCTAAGTACTAAAACCAAAACGCATTAATCGAGTCTAGAGCCAAGATATCAATAAAATAAATCTCATTAGGACACATTCCATTCCAAACACTTGTTGAACATCATCAAGTTCACAAGCTGTTAACAAGAGTCCTACGCATTATCCTTGTGATTTTGCCAGAACATCCGAGTGATACTTAAGTATTCACCATGAAGATGGAAATCCTGCTTGAGCCAACATCAAACAAGCTCTTGGTAGGTGACTTGCGTGATTCTATATGAATCAAACTTGTGTCAACTGGAAAGAAACGATGGTGCGATTCTATGTGAATCAAACTTGTTCCAGTAAAATGAATTGACGGTTTAATCAGAAAGATAGTAACTATCTGATTCACTCTTACCGTGTTGTCTGCTTTGAGACGCTCCGGTAACGAGAACGGCTAGTGCAGCTGCGAAACCCTGTCAAGAAGATTCATTTGAATTCTATCTGATCACAGGCAGTATTTATACTGATTAACGGGGAACCGTGGTTATTGCAACCTTATTCGACGAAGTGACAAAGACACTCTCGTCCATATCTGTTGATTATCACTAACGTAAACTTGCAGGTTATACGGTGGTGGCGGTATCCCATTCCAGCTGAAGTCGGATTCATTACCACATGCTCATGCTCAAACTACAAAGACATACTATAAGCATCAAGATTCAAGAATCAAGAAAGCTCAAGAATTAAAGACAAAGACTTCCGCAAACTCTGATATTCAAGATCTTCCTTCAAGATATCAAGTCTATCAAGGGAGATTATTAGCAAGCTTTCAAGATGATGCAAAGTATGAGCATGTTGGTCAAGACACAAGATCGCAAGGTGGCAAAGACGATCAAGACTGAAGGATAAAGATTTAAAGATCTCGGACGTAAAGACGAAGTCGAAAGACAATGACAAAGGCTCAAGATCAAAGATCACACAGCATGAAGGAACAAGCCTACAACATAATAAAGACCAAAGACTCAAGAACTCAACGGCAAAGCAATCTCAAGAAGTTCAAGGAAGCAAGATTCAAGATCTCACCTCAGAAATTCAAAGACCACACATTAGGGGAGATTGTTAGCCTCAAACATGTCTATAAACATGGAAGCTCAGAATCTGCAAGAAGCCTCGCTCCGAGGAAGATTGTTGGCCTCAAGATAACGAGTCTAACATGAAAGCTTGAAATCTCTCAAAAACCAAGTTTAGGGGGAGATTGTTAGCCTCAAATTATATTATTAATCTCAGTCTTTATCTCTTGTATGTTGTAATAGGCTAGAAGGGTAAACGGGCTCGTGAACGTAATCTAATATTGTACTAGTTCCGGACTAAGGTCCATTGTAATCCCGAGCCCGTCCCATAGAAAGCCCATAGGCATGTAAGACTCATGGTGTAAGTATAAATATCACTCTCCAAGTGTGGAGAGGGTGTTGGTCTCATTTGTAATTTTTCTCTTTCAAGTAAATCAACCACTCTTTTTTCTTCTCTCTAGTTTCTCTCTAACCTTTCTCTATAATTCTTCCATCTTTCCAATCTTATTTTTCTTGGTTCAAATGGTGAAGTGAAAGTGATCTTGGTTCCGTACAACACATATAGTGCTTTTGTTTACTGGATTATTGATTCTGGGGCCACTCAACACATAACTTACTATAGAGTTTTTACTCAATATAATTAATGTTTCTCATCTTAACATCACTATAGCTCATCAATGGGACTATAGCTAAGGTTAACCAAATTGGAAGTTGTAAAATAACTGATAAAATTATTCTTCATGATGTGCTGGTTGTTCCTGGGTATCAAGTTATCCTTTTGTTTGTGCATAAGTTGGCCAAAGTAAATAAGTTGTTTGTGTGATTTAATGAGAATGATTGTATTATTCAAGATTCTCTTCTCAAGTCCTAGGTGGGAACTGATAGTCAAAGAGATGGTCTACATTCTTGATTTAGGTAAAAAGTTTGTTAAGAGGAATATTACTACTTGTTTGGTGTCTAAATACCTGTGGCATAATAGGATTAGACATCCAGCTGATCAAGTTCTAAGTGTTTTAAAGGATAAGATTGACCTTAAAGGTTTCTAGTCTTCTGAACCCTGTGAAGTGTGTCACATGGCTAAGCAGACTAGGGATCCTTTCCCTCTAAGTGAACATAAGACAAGTTCTCTTAGTGACCTTGTTCACTTAGAAGTTTGGGGCCATTATAATGTTACCAACATGGATGGTTTTAGATTTTTTCTTACTATTGCGAATGACTATTCTAGGGCTATCTAGCTATTTCTGTTAAAAGGCAATGATGAAGTCTTTCAAAATGTTGAATTTTTTACAACTTGTTACAAAATCAGTTTGATAAATGTGTTAAAACTTTTAGAAGTGATAATAGGACTAAGTTTATAAATCATAAATTCTCTAATTTTTGTAAACAAAAGGGTATTCTTCATCAAACTTCATGTGTCTATACACCCCAACAAAATGTGGTGGCAAAAAGAAAGTATAGGCACCTATTAAATGTTGCTAGAGCCCTCATGTTTCAGGGGGCATTCCTTTAAACTTATGGTCTGAGTGTGTCCTAACCGCGGTCTATTTGATTAATAGGTTGCCCTTTGCTGTTTTGTCTGAAAGTGTCCCTATGAATTAGTTTATAAGTGTCAACCTAATCTCTCTCACTTAAGGTCTTTTGGTTGTCTTTGTTTTGCCACTATTTTAAACAGTTCAGACAAGTTTGCTTCTAGGAGTGAAAAATGTGTTTTTATTGGTTATAGTTTTAATAAAAAAGGTTATAAGTTGCTCAGTTTAGACTCTAAACAATTTTTTTGCTCTAGAGATGTGAAGTTTTCTGAAATTGTCTATCCTTTTAAAAATGATTCTTTAACTAAAGAGTATAAAACTGAGCAGGGTGGCTTAAACAACTTAAACTTTTTTGATAACCAATGGCGTAGTATGATGACGAGGGAGAAAATAATAATGGTGGAGGCACAAATTCATCATCTGCAGAATCTGCAGTGGAGCCTGCAAGTGCAGATCCTACTTTCACTGTAGACCCTTCTGCCTCTACCAGCAATAAAAGTGATGATACTTCAAATGTTTCTAACTCTGATCTTGATAGTGTTGATAAGCTTAACAGTATAATAGCAGAAGGTGGTGCAGATGATGATGGTGCAACCCTGTGTGATGATGAAACTATATCTGTGGGTGAAGGTTTAGACTTATATAATTTTGACATGTTGTTTTAAGAAAATGTTAGTCAAGACATAATAGAAGGGGATTAGTCTATTAAGAGGTCTAGTAGAAAGTCTGTGTTACCTTCCAAGTTAAAAGATTATGTGGTATATGGAAAAGTTAAATATAGTATTAATACTGTGGTTAACCACTCCAATCTTAGTTGTGATAACTTCTCTTTTGTGACAAGTCTTAATAAAACTTGTGAGCCTAAGTCTTTTAAGGAGGCTGTCCTTGATAGTAAATGGGTTGATGCCATGAACTCTGAGATAAAGGCTCTAAATAAAAATAATACATGGGTAATTATTGAGTTGCCTAAGGGGAGAAAACCCATTGGAAGTAAGTGGATTTGGAAAATAAAGTATAAATCTACTGGTGAGATAGAAAGGTATAAGGCCAGACTTGTGGCTAAGGGGTTTAGCCAGAAAGAGGGTAGTGATTATGAGGAAACCTTTTCACCTGTTGTGAAAATGGTTACTGTGAGGTGTGTGTTAAGTTAGCTGTTCAAAATGATTGGAATATTTATCAGCTTGACATTAACAATGCTTTTTCGTATGGGGAATTAGTTGAGGATGTTTACATGAGTCTTCCTAAGGGGTATTTTTTTGAAAATGATAAAAGAGTCTGGAAATTGCATAAGTCTTTGTATGGGCTTAAACAGGCCTCTGGGAAGTGGAATGAAAGGTTAACTTATGTGTTGTGTGAATATGGATTTCAACAAAGAAAAAATGATATTTATCTATATACTAAGTCTAAAGATCATTCTTTTGTCATTCTGCTAGTTTATGTAGATGATATTTTAATTACTGGAAATGATGTCTTTTAAATTAACAAGTTTAAAGATCTTCTAAGTTCTAAATTCTTAATTAAGGATTTAGGTGATCTTAAATATATTTTAGGCATTGAGGTAATTAAGAATGATTAAGGTATGTGTTTGTCTTAGAGAAAGTACAGTCTTGAACTGTTGAGTGAGTTTGGTATTCTTGCTTGTAAGCCATCTAAAATTCCTTTGTATGTTAGCAAGAACAAAAATAAGCCAATTAAATTGGTAGATAGAGATGAAAAGTTTTTAGATAAGGTAACTTGTTTTCAGAAGCTTGTTGGGAAGTTGATTTACTTAACTATAACTAAACCATATATTTCATATGTTGTGCATAAGTTGAGTCAAGTTATGCATGCTCCCAAGCTTGCTGATATAAAAAGTTCATTCAAAGTGTTAATATATATAAAGAGTTCAACTAGAACTGGTATTTAATATTATAAGTTAAATAATTTCCAAGTGACTGCTTTTGTGGATTCAGACTAGGCCAAATGCACTGCAACCAAAAAATCTGTAACTGGATATGCAGTGTATTTAGGGGACAGTATCGTGTCTTGGAAAAGTAAAAGACAATTTGTCTTAGCTAAATCTTCTGCAGAAGCATAATATAGAGTTATGTCAAGTGTGGCATGTGAAATTGTTTGGATTCTAAAAATCTTGACTCAGCTTAAAGTGGATTATAAGACTCATGTAAACATGTTTTATGATAACAGCTCTGCTATGCAGATAGCTGCTAATCCTGTCTTTCATGAGAGGACTAAACATTTTGAAATTGATCTATTTTTATTAAGAGAAAAGATTGCCGAAGGAGTGTTTAAAACTGTTAAGATGAAATCTGAGGATAATGTGTTAGATTTGTTCACTAAAGGTTTGCGTGTGGCTGATCACAAAAGATTTTGTGATCTTTTGCATCTTAAAGATATGTTCCAGGCTTAGCTTATGGAGGATATTGAAATACATCTAATATAAGCTAATCCTTGTGGTTATATAGTTCAGGGTTCTTTAGGTAAATAAGATAAAGTTATATTTTATATCTTTTATATTTTTTTCTATGTTTGTGTCTTTACTAAGAGTGCAGGGGGCTGTTATGTCAAGATGTGAAAGATTAAATCTGAGGAGTATATATGCTACAAGTGGGAGCCCTAGCCTCATAGGTTTCTGATTATCTATCTCTCTAAAATCGTTTTATATAAGAGCTCTCTCTTCTCACAGTTGTTAGGGTTTGATTCTGTTTAGTTGAGTCTTTGTAATTTGTTCTTTCTTTGAGTCTATGTACAAACTACTCAATCTGTTTATGAGATAAGTGATGTTGTGTTAATAAAATAATAAATGGGGAGAAGAGAAAAGTTTAACATAGACCTAAAATTTAGTAAATATCCAATGAACCAATCATAACCATTCATTTTTTCATCAAATTAAAAAAAAACCACTTTCCACCTCTTTTTAAAAAATTAAATATCTCACAAACCGTTAATTGTTACGCAAAACGAAACATACCATCGCGACCATAATTAAATCATCCTTCTATAGAGGGGCACTTCTATATACTTTCGACGAATTTTTTTTTGATTTTTTTAGTTATGTTTGGAAAAAATCACATGTGATTTGTATCACAAATCACATGTGATTCTGATACAAATCACATGTGATTTTTCTAGACGTGACTGGAAAAAAAATCGAAAAAAAGTTCGTGAAAAGTATATAGAAGTGCCCATATATAGAAAGATGATTTAATTCTCGTCGCAATGGTATATTTTTTTTATCGTTTGACGATTTACCATTTGCAAGATATTTTATTTAAAAAAAAGAAGTGAAAAGTAGGTTTTTTTATTTTGATGAAAAATGAGTAGCTAAGATTTGTTCATTGGGTCTTTACTAAACTTTGGGTCTACATTGGTCTTAACTCATGGAGAGGATGGTTGTATGAGATTTCTGTGTTGATCTTGATATTTTTTATAAGTTTTTACAATGTAGACCGATTGGATTAGTGAATACCTCATCATACTTGAAATCCGTTGTAACACAATACATATAAATGACTAAATAGAAAATGTTATGTTAATGGTTTTTCAAATGTCAAAAACGTAATTTTCAAGCATAATCTGTAGGGAAACATGTACACTTTTATTAAATTAAAATCAGATTACAATTAATAAATAATTAACAGAAAATAAATAACAGAAAATAAAACAGACAGAATGGGGTAGAAGCAGAAGACAGACACTATGAACGATAAATAAAGAAAGCAGTAAAAGGTCGTGGAACGAGGCACGTGTTGGACACGCTTCCCTTAAAACAGATTCGCCGTCTGTCTCCCAGGGTACAACGTTCAAAGCTGTTGTACAGCCGGACCTGACAAACTTGCCTGAAATATCACGGAAGCAGTCGTATGATTCTGATCGAAAGGATTGCTGGAACTTGGTTGCTATGGAGCTTTATTTTTTTGGTTGTGTAAAACGAATGAGACTAGGCCTCTATTTATAGTGAAAACGTTGTCTTGTTTTCCAAGATAAATATTTGCCATCAATAAGACAAATCTTTTATTAACAAAACAGATTTGCATATCATTTAATGACACAAAATATTATGTACAAACTTATTTGATAAGTTTAAATCTATTCCTAAAATAGATTCCCAGATTTTGTGTTTTACGTGTCCTACTTTGAGACACGATATCTCATTCATATTAACTCCATTTTGGACATACTTTAGCTCGACATACTTTAGCTCATTGCGAAGCTCTCTTCAAGGAGAACGCAAAACGACAAGCTAATATAAATATATATAACATATACATATATTAAATAATGTCTAAAGTTTGCAAAAACACATTTTGCCAAACTATTCTTCCAACAATTCCCCACATGAATGGAAATCGGTAGAAAACACATAGAAGTTTTGGCCAAATTTCTGCGGTTGAGTCCTGTATAGGATATGTAGGTGTGCCCCTTTGAACCTTCCCATGTGAGATGCACTTAGCCTCCTAGATCTGAGTAGACGCGGTGTTCTTGAAATCAGCACACACATCTTCCCTTTTCTCTCACTAATAATATGGCTTTCTATTTGTTCAATCCTCCCCGACCTCCGGATCATTCTTGTTAGCTTGTGAATCTTTTGGGATAACAATTGGTATCAAGAGCTAACCGGGGGTGTATTGTATTCGTGTGTGTTGTGTTTAGTTTTTTTGTTGTGGTGACTTATTGAGCTTATTAAAATTCGGCTTATTTTTTAATGTTCATTTTTTATTATTGATTTTAATTTTTTTTGTGTTGGAAATTAAAACAAAAAGGTGCCTATTTTTTCTAAACACAAAACTTGTGTGTTGAATAACAAAATAGTGCAACAAAAGGGTGTGTTTCTGTGTTTTGGTGCGTTTGAATAACAAGCTTATTTTCAAAGTTTAGGGTTAGTTTTTTATATATGGCTTTTATATAGCTTTGTTTCCTGTTGATTCTTTTGTGTGTACACGGTGCGGAGAAGAAACAAAGGATAGCCGAACAAGTGAAATCCCAAAAGGAATCGAACGAGGACTTTGCTTTAATAATCGTTCGAGACCATCGAACGAGACCATCGAACGAGACCATCGATCGATACCATCGATCGAGACCATCGAAACGAGTCACAACGGAGTGAAAGATTGGCAAGCCATCGAACTAGTGAATCGAACGAGTGACATCGAACGAGTACCATCGAACTAGTGCAACCATCGAACTAACGAGGATCGAACGAGTGGTTTTTCTATAGGACCGAACGAGTACTCGTTTAATTGTTTTCGGTTTTCGGGTTCGAGTGTCGGTAATCTACGGGACTTATAACGTATACCGTTCCGATCGTGTCATCGTTTCGATCAACGTGGTATATTCGACTTTCACCGACGATAACCGTACCAGTTCATTAGATCAAATCACTCGTCGTTCTTCTTTCTACAAATTTTCAAAACGAAAAGATGATAAGACAATGGAGGGAAATGTCTTATTAATTAACTAAAATTCAAGAGTGACAAGATTGGTCCCTGAACTTCAAACCCAATTCAAACTTTGTCATTTGTTTGTTTTATAACCCTCATTGTTAAAACAACATTACATCGTTTGTCGTCTCTTTCAAACACGCCCGTTAGCTTCAATTGTGAATTGTTTGCGACACGTTGCCGTTTAAGCTCAATTAAAAAAAAAAAATTTTTTTCGGACAAAAAAAAAACAAACGCTCACCTACTCAAGTTTAACAACGATTCACCAACATTCAATTATTTTTTTATTCCCAGGTTTTTTTTTGATTTAGTAAAATCCGTAAAAGTTCGATTTGTTTTTTTACGTGGTTTCATCATAGAATTGTAAAATCCGTGAATGTTAATTGTAACAAAAACTAAACAAACACGATACATAATAAAAACGATTCCGATTAAGATAAACGTAAACGGTATGGCATTCGGATTTTAATGTAAGTGATCACGGAGTTTATTTGGCGTATCCTTATTGAGTTTGAGTGGGTTTCATGAAGCGTTACTTATTTTTCATCATCGAGACTTCCTTCCGACTTTCTACCCTTGTTTTCAAACCCAATTATCGATGCATGACTTGCTTGAACGTATACAGTTCAGATTGTGACTTGGGATTATCTAGTTATACCCGAATACTAAGGAGTTTCATTTGTAGTACTCAGGTTCGAGCTTATCACTTAAAGGAGTTACGTTGTAGTGCTCAGTGTCACACGCAGATGCAGATGTGGATAGTTTCAAGAGGTGTTGTACTTATTTTGGCTCTTAGATGAGTGTATAGGGTACTTAGAGGCTTTCTTCTGCACCGTTCTTCAATCTACAACAGTGCAAGCTTAAGTAACAAATTTCGGGAATGTGACTTATTTTCAGTTTGGTATATCGGGTTACTTATCAAGTGGTACCGCAATAGCGACAGAATACGAGGTTGGTATTTTGCCAGAGAGTATAAGGTTGAGATATGATCAGCAACTCTCACGGGATATTTGAAGCTACTGAACGTCAATGGTACTTCACAGTCTCAGCAAAATCTTTCAAAGTTCTTCAATGTCTTTCATAACTTTTCAAGATTGTTTCTTATGACAAGAACTTCTCGAGTATATGGTCGTACACGTCAATGATGCTTCCGAGAGTTTAAAACCATCATGGGAGAATACGTGTACTTTGATATTTTGATGTTATCAGGTCAACTTCCAAGGGGAAGTAGTCTATTACTACTTACGTTCGTTATGTTTTGTGAAGTATTTCTGCATGCTTGAGAGGAATTGTTGCTGATCTCTGCATGTTCTCGAACGGATAATCACAAGACGAATTGTCATGATACAGTATGAAGCAGTATTAGATGGTGTGGTTGACTGTTTCTTCTACTAAATTCTGTTGTGCACTTTAAATGTCAATGTTAGAAGATCGTTCAAGCTACATTAACGTTTCAGAATCTGCTCAAGATACGGATGTTGGTTTGGGGGGAAGCTGATTCAGAAAACTTCGCCAAAAAGGAGTCTATGACGAAAGGCTTCTTAAATCATGCTGCAAGATTTGGGGGGAAGTAAATCCAACTCATGATACTACAATGGTTCCGAACAGTCAAGACAAATCCAAGCAGGAGTAAAGTTCAAGACTAGGAAGACGAAGACGTCATCTTCGCATTGAAGCGACTTGAATGTATTATTTAAAATTTATTGTATTCTGTACTTGTTAGGAAACATTGATAAAGTAATTCGTATGCCATTATATTGGGGGAAGATAGTTAGCCTTAAAATATGTGGCCTAATACGGAATTACATTAGTTTATATTAGCCGGACATGCAGGGACTAGAAATGTCAAGTGTAGTAAGTAGATCGTGTCCAGGGCTATATATATCCCCTCCATACTTCCATGGAGGGGTGAGGATTCATAATTTTGTAATAAGGTGTGTGTGTCTGTTTCTTCTTAGAAAAAACACACATCTTCCTTTTCTCCTCACTATTTCAATCTGCTTTCTATTTGTTCAATTCCTCCGACCTTCGGGATCATTCTTGTTAGCTTGTGAATCTTGGGATAACATATATATCTATATATATATTAGTTATATTTATATTTATCTATATATATATATATATATATATTATATATATATATAACATATACATTTTAAATAATGTCCAAAGTTGCAATAACACATTTTGCAAATATTTTTCTACAATCCCCCACTGACTGAAATCGGTCGAAAACACATGAAAGTTTCGGCGAAATTTCTGCGGTTGAGTCCTGCATAGAATAGGTAGGTGTGACCCTTTGAACCTTCCCATGTGAGATGCACTTAGCCTCCTAGATCTGAGTAGACGCGGTGTTCTTGAAATCAGCCTTTGTTTATGTAGACAATAATACACACTCACACACAACTCTCCTTGACCTTGTCAAGTCCTCATAGTCGTGCCCGTTATGGTCATGAGCACTAGCCTGGTTCTGCAAGAGCTCTTAGGAATTGCGCCCCCAACAATTCCTCCTTCGAGCGAACCCCACTTCTCTCTACATAGTGATTTTATCTGTTTGAATTATTAAAAACATATGTTTTGTGATTTCATCTTGAATCATTATGCTTTATGATTTCATCCTGAATCATTAGAGCCATATGTTTAACTTCTTAACAAGTCAAATTTGTTATAGGAATGGACTAGGATGTTAAAATTTTAAGTAACACCCCCATATAGACGTGACTTCCCCCACATTTCTATGATTAGGTTGTCCTATTGAACCCAGATCTTGAGATCTCCAGTCAACTGGGTTAGGTTTTCCATCATATAAACTCATTCGTTTAAGGGCTTTAGTCACATTCCTTTAGACAACTCTCTAACTAACTATTTGCTTAAGCCTTTCGTAATCAGATCCGTGATGTTATCCATTGACTTTATAGTCAATCGTGATAACTCTATTTGAGAGTAGTTGTCGCACCAATCACCGTCTACGATGAATATGTCTCGACTTACCGTTTTACATTGTGATATGAGCTCTGTCAAAATTCAATTGACTATCACACTTTATAAACATGGCCGTTACCAGTTTATGCCATCTTGGTATGTCCTTTATGAATTAACGTAAATATCTCACATATTCTATAAATTTATCTTAAATGATAAATTCAGATTTCATCATAGATTTAGCTATAAGCGTCTATTTGAAATACTTTCAAGATTTCTAATACATAGCTTTTCACTTAGCGTAAGTACATCCGGTCTAGTGGATCTAGATTCTTTTAAGTAAGAATCCAAATTTGCATTACTCTATCGTTTGATAGCAGTCCGATATCTTCCATAATGCAATTTTATAAGTATTATCGTACTTGTGTAATACTATTCAAATGATCATTACTTGAATTCCTGGTATACTTAACCTGGTTATAAATTTAAGTCACACACATTATTACACACATAAGATTGCCCAATATTCTTTGAGTATTCAAAATGGGCAACACCTTTACCTCTTGGTATGTGCTTAAATACACATATCACTTTCCATTAAAACCGGACTTAAATGACTAAAAACGTACCAAAAATACTTTGTATGTGTATATTTTCATTTATATTGTACAGGAAACGAATATCCGACAAAAGGATAAAAAATCAAGCAAAAACAACAAAACCGAGCATGGAATAGAAAAGCGTGAAAAGACAAAGTCAAATCGAAGCCACAGTAAACAAAAGTCAAAGTCAACCCGAAAAAGTCAAAGGTCAAAACCGAAGCCGTAATCGAAGAATACTTAATGGGCCCACCCGAACCCATCTAATGGGGCGGTCAACCCTTTTAGTTATTTATTGAAGACTTATAGCCAAGTTTAACAAAAGCCCATTTTCCCTTAAAACACAAACGGGCCCAATCTGCCAAAAGGAAAGCCCAATTCCCTTAACCCCCGTTAAGCCCAAGACCCCTAACCTATATAGCCTGTTAACCCACAAAGGACTATTTATGCAATAACACTTATAACCCTGAGGGACCATTTCTGCCTAAGTCCCTAAATACTTTCACCACAAGGACTTGAAATAAAAACAACACATATAACTTGGGGGACTGGTTTTGGCAATATCCCACTTCCGTTTACTAGTAAACCCCAAACACCCTTTCCCGCCTAAAAAACCCAAGTACTGTTCACCATCCCTGACATCTCCTCGTTTACTGTTCCACCACAACAAAACTGTCATTTTCCACTTCACCCCACCTCACTAACAACCATAGACAGCCTGGCGATCCTAAACCCATCCATTGGGCAAGAGAAAACGACAACAATCAAGGGCCAAGATTGATTTGATTGGGCACCAAGCAAAACTGAATGGACAAGATGATTTTGAGCTCTCTCCTCACAAATAAAACACAACAAACACAGCAAGAGATGACTCAAGCATTAGGGTTTTAGTATAAATACCTTAGTATAGCTTATTTTTAGAAGGGGGGGTCGAATTTTTGTAAAAGCAACAACTTGTAATAACAAAAATTTGTACCATTTTCAATATTGCAATTTAAGTTTTCTGTCATTTCATTTCTTGTCATTTAAATTATTGCATTTAAATTTCTGTCATTTTTAAGCTATCTTTAAAATAGTGTCTTTTATTATTTTGTCTTTAAAATTTCTGTTGTTTAAGGCTTTAGATAAGCTTTTAAGTCATTGAAAGCCTTTATATAAGCTTCTTTCATTTTCTGTCAAAAAAGTAAAAAATTCAAAAAAAAATTCTATAAAAAAAAGAAGAAATCAAGCAAGGAGCAAGGTGAATTAAGGATGGCCTGGGTTTTATGAGCTTATGGTAAAGCCATAGGATTTGATTTTTTAAGCTTTTGAAAGCTTATTCACTTGCCAAAAGCAAATGACCCTTTGTAAGTATCTTTTTACATTTTGCTATTTCTACAATTTAGCTTTGTTATTTTGTGTTATTATTGCTGTTTATGCCTTTCTTGCTTGTTATTTGCTTATTTGTGTTTGTTTAAGATTATGTCTTGTTTCATGTTCATTGTGCTTTTCTTATGTTTTTCCTTTAAAATCTGCCTTATTTGCCATCCATGCTGTTTTCTTGCTTTGCTTGTTTGACTGCTTAATTTTTTTTGTGTGCTTTGCTTGTTTCTGCTTATCTATGTCTGCTATTCATTTGTCTTTGATTACTTTTGCTTAAAACCCTTTTACTCAGTCTAAAATCCCACTTTATATCAAAAAATATGAGGGGTGTTTGGTATAGTAGTTAAAATGGGTCATTTTGGAGTCAAAAACAATTTTGGGTCATTTGACTTCTTTTAACAAGCATATATAAGTTGTTTCCTGTCTTTTTTTAAGGTTTTAAGTCAAAAGTTGTTTTTCACAAGAATTTCTAAAACCTCTTTGTAACCTGTTGGACCAAAACATGTTACAAGAGGTTATTTGATCTAAGCTTTTAAAATCCATTTTTAACCTTGTTTTGTGTCTCTTTTTGGTGTCTAAATGAAATTATTTAAGTGTCATTTTGGTTTGTTTTCACTTTAGTCAAATCTGTTATGTTAGTGCGTTAAGTCATTTTTAGTATAAAAAGCCTTTTTTTCACCTTCCATTATCAGCAGCCAAAAATCATTTTTAGTTTTCAAAATTTTGAGAATAAGCTCTTTAGGAGCTATTCTCCATATGTTTTAACTTCTTTTTATATTTTTGAGCTTATTTGCAGGCTTATTTCTAAGCCTGCAGTTGGCCCTCTTTTTCTCTTTTCTAAAAACCACTCAGCATGAGCTGAGTGGACTGTCACTTTTCAGCCCATATTTCTCTGCTTATTTGTTGTTCCAACCCCTTGTTATTTGCTGTTTTAGAAAGTTTATAAGCTATTCTATAAGCCCCATAAGCCTTGAGCCCTTAGGATCCTTTTTGATAGCTTATTTTTAAGCCAAAACTTGTCCTTTGAGGCTGTTTGGTATGCAGTTGTTGCCCCTTAGCTTATTTAAGGATTTGTGCTTATTGGATTGCTTTTTGTTGCTTATTTTAGTTTACCATTGCTTATTAGGTTTGTTTAATCATCTGTCTTGCTTATTGTGCTATGCCTTTGCTTAAATTAATCAACAGTTTGCCATTTAGGACCTTAGTTAAAAAAAAGTGTGATTCTGTCCTCTTTTTTGTTGCTTAATTTTCTGCTTATTTTGAGTTTAGCAAAAAAGTATCTTTTTAAAGTAGCTTATTTTTACCTGTTTTACAAGTTTTTTTTTTAAAAGAAAAAATATTTTTATAAAAAGAGAGAGACCCAGGTTTGAACCTGAGACCTCCCCCTTTACCAACGCCCCACACACACAAACTCATACCATTGTGCTTCAATAGTTCATCCGGTATGAGTTTGCAACATTAATTATTTAAGGGCCTTTTAGTTCAATAAGCCCATAAGCCTTTTCAGCTTATTTCGTAGCTTATTTGATAATCTGGGATCACCAGCTTATTTTTCCTAAGCTTTACATAGAATTTAGGAATTTTTCCTATTTTTCCCATTTTGTTTTCTATTTTTAATCATTTATTTTCTTTAAAACTGTTTTTTAATTATTAAAAATAAAAAAATATAATTCTTTTTTAGAAAATTTTCTTTTATCATATTGCACTTAGGAAAAATAAAATTTCTTTCGTAGGGTCATTTTTGAAAAATTTCATTTTTTAAAGAACGGGTTTCGTACCCGGTTCTCGTTTTCTTCGTTTTTCACTCTTTTAAGCTTTCGTTTTAGAATTTTCTTTCAGTTTTCTTTTAATTTAGTTATTTTAAATTAGAAAAACCAAAAAAATCACTTTAGGGTTTAATTTTGACAAATTTAGTTTTTAACCAACTCTAAAAACTAACTACACTAAAACTTAAACCCACCAACAATACATCTAAAACTTAAAACAAACCATTAAAATATCCAAAAAAAACTCCCCCCCCTACCCAAAAAAAACAACCCCCCCACCCACACCCCCTCCAAAATCAAACCCCAACCCAAACCAAAAACCCAAAACCCAAAAAAAAACCCCCCCCCCCCCTAAAATACAAAATAAATATACTTTTCTTTTTTTAAACTCTTTCCCCCCATCCCTCGGACTACGACCCGGGAACATCATATACTACTTTCGGTTTCATTGATTTTCTTGATAATTATCCTTAATATATATTTATAAGTATTATATATTTATATATATTTTAAAGGTTAGTTTCAAATCAATCACTTATTTTAAATAGAATTAAAAAGATGTCATTGAATTCTAGTTAGGCCGGAATCCCCCACATTGAACCTCTCAAGAATATTGTCCTTATATTGTTTTTGACTTCAAAACAAATCCATATTGGTTCACATGACCTTAGTTCCAAGAACCATATTCAACAACTAATGAAGTTCATGTCAATCTTGACTCCAACATATCATTAAGTGGATTTGTTTATCTTCTTATCACTTCTAGTGATAATTATACCATCTATGTATAAACACAGGAGTACATATATACTATCGATCATAAATACATCCATTAATTTCGAATCCACATTCTTACATGATATGGTGAAAATTGATATCCTTGTTTGGGAGCTTTCCTTAAGCCATATAATGACTTAACAAGCCTACAAACTTTGCTCTCTAGTCCAGGAGCCATGAAACCCTCAGGTTGGTTCATGTATAGTACTTTTTTTCTAAATCCCCGTTTAGAAATGTCATTTTCACATTCATTTGATGAACTTTCCAATTTCTTAATGCGAAAATAGCAAGTATCATCTTAATTGGGGTTATTCGCGTAGAATAAGTATCAAAGTAATATAGACCTTCTTGTTGACTAAATCCTTTGATTGCCAATCTTGCTTTGTACTTGTCAATGGTGCCATCGGCTTTCATCTTCTTCTTGATAGATCCATTTTATAGCCTGGTGGTTTACAACTCGAAAGTTAACCCCAGAGCTCCCAAAGCATGCTTTTTTTTTTGTAAATAGAATCTATTTCACTTATAATGCTTCTTCTTTGACCTATTCCAAGGAAGTTACGCTTCTGATAAGGAAAGTAGGTTCATTTTCTACCATAAAAGAAACAAAATCGGGTCCAAACAATTTCTCGGTTCTTGCCCTTTTGCATCTTCTAGGTTCAACCTCTTCTTCCTTGGGTTGATCTTGTCTCTCATCTTGGAGATCATTATCATCCCGTTGTCTCTTATCTTGGACAATTTCGTCATCTATTCTAGATGATCTTCCAATTTCCTTAGTTAACAAGGAAATATACTTTCATAGAAGGAAGCACTTCTTTATTCCATTATCGTATCCTTGTGTATATCAACATACACAGAGAAACCATAAGCACTACTGTTATGAGCATATACTAAGAATATGCAATTCATAGTTTTAGGTCAAATCTTTTGAACCTTGGGGTTCAATACGGATATCTTAACTAGATATCCCCCCACATTTGTAAATACTTATAAGATAGTCTTCTTCTGATCCATATTTCATAAGAACTATCTTATTTTCTTTACAAGGGATCTTATCTAAATGATAAGACAACGATATAATCGCTTTTCCCCACATGCCATGTCTTAAACCATGACTTAAGAACATGTCATTAACCATATCTTCTAAGGCACTATTCTTTCTTTCAACAATTCTCTTCGTTGGGTGGCAACCACCCCGATATTTGAAATATAGCAGCGGAAGCTAATTTGGGTATTACTTCATGAATCTTAGTCTACAATAATTAGAAAAGTCTCAAAAGATAAAAGACGGGGTTTTAAAAGATTAGTATCATTTCATTATTCATCAGAGTTTTTACAAACGGAGGTCCCAAAATACATTTCAAAACATAAAGTTGAATGATAACAGGTTTGGACGTCCTCATGTCCAATGCCACTCCGTGCCATAAGATGCTCAGTTACCTGAGATAAACATGCTTAAAAGTCAACATAAAGGTTGAGTGAAATTCACAGGTTTTTAAGTTATAATAGTTGAATACAAGTTCAATAGTGGGTTACGTTGTTATACACCCATAGTTTGTAATAATTGTAATTGCATTTACAATTATCATAGTAAACAGTATTATTGCATTTAAGCTCATGACACCAACACGTTGGCATGAAATCACCATAGCGACATTGGGGAGGAACCTAAACCCTCATGAAAGGTAACTTGCCAAAGTTACCCATTATAATCAAATTTAGTGCTATTGGTACTAGAAGTATAGGCAAACCAACGAGAGTCGTCACACCCCGATAGATCTATCCATAATATTCGTGTTCACGCAAGTGACTAATGGTTCATGATTAAGAAATATTGGCAGTGCAGGCAAACTTAGGCAATAATATATCAGGATAGCATACAGTTGGAAAAACACTTGTATTCATGGTTTATAGCATGTATCTCCCCACGGAGTTTAGAAAACATGTAAAAGTGGGACTATGAACTCACCTTATCAAGGTAGTTGATTGATTTGAAATTTAATTCAAATGGAGAGTAAACAGCCTGTCACGCAATACCTGAGGTATATGTCAGTCCTAGACTCGAGTATTTATATTACAAACTTTAGTTTCATTAAGGTTTACATGGTTTTTGGTTTGATAACTTGTGAAAAACAATCGAATCACTGTTGGGCTAACATAATCCAGAGGGTCATGTAGTAAACGTTTGAGGTGCTAGGGACACTTTAAATCGCAAATCCAGTAACTCGTCAAACGTCTACCCAAATGACAACCCCTAACATGAAATTCACCTAGTAACGTGATACGTTCATAGATTAAACGATACGTTTTTATTTTTTAGGTTTTTCAAAGCTGGTGACGATAAAATTATGTTATATTATAACATAATTGAATTTTATTAGGTTCCGATCGATGAATGATATCAAACATGTGTGGGTTTTAATAATCGGTAGTCTTATAATATTTAAAATATATTTTTATAATTTATATAAAAATATTACATTTTATACCTTTAAGAATGCAAAATGATAATATATACCCTTGGTTTATATATATTTACAAAGTTAATCCTTTTAATATAACTTTTAAAATCTTTAAACCTTTAACTTTCAAGTATGACAAAACAAACCCCTGAAGTTTAACTTTAGAATAATTATAATTTCAGCCCCTCTATTTATAAGTTTCAAGAATTTACAATATATCCCTCTTTGCCGGGGGGGCGGTGGGGGCCGGGGGGTGGGGGGGGAGTCCTATTTTAAACCAGTCATCTGGGCCACATCGACGACCTCGATAATACTCGCAAGTACGATGAGACAATGTGTTATATGAACCGTTAGTGGTCTCCACACGCCTGTTGTCCATACATAAACATTCACATGGGCATGCACGTATTGATGAGTTGCCGATGCGTGTTGCTCTTGTCTACTCAATGGATGATCGACATCTGTCATCCATCAATTAAGCTGATATATGTAACACCGTATATAACAAGACATACAAACACTCTTGGGCAGTGTACTCGTTTGTGCACAGTATAAACTTGGAGCGGATTAACTTATTTGTTTAAAAGCAAATTAAATAGACGACAACTGTGTTTTAAATATATGCGATTGATTTTTTTAGAAATATTAAAATAACAATAGATTTGAATGTGCAATGTATAACTAGCTCATAACTTAGTGAGTCGGATGTAGTTTCCGAGACTACGCTTGTGAAGAATTTTGAAGAAATGAGACTATGTAGTTCATCAAATGAGTTCCACTCGGTTTCAGGTCAACCCGAATACAAGTAAATTGCAATAAAATTGCTTATTTGTACTAGTTTAAACAGAAATTTTATATTAAAAAAGTTTTAAAAAAAAATTATTCGGGTTAATCGGGTCGACCCGAACCGAGGCAGCGAAATTTTTTTTCACCCGATATCCAACCATATTTAGTATTCGGGTTGACCCGAACAACCCGAGTTAGTTTTTTGACTCGCATAACCTGACCCGAATAAGTTTAATCGAGTTCGGGTTGGTTTTTTAACACCACTACTCACCGCTCGTTTCTTTTAACAAACACACCATAAAATCGATTTTTTCAATGACCCGCTCCATTTTTTCATCTCCCGCTATCTTTTTCCAAAAAATTTCAGTGACCCGCTCTATTTTTTCATCTCCCGCTATCTTTTCCCCAAAAATTTTGAATGACCCACTCTATTTTTTCATCTCCCGCTATCTTTTTCCCCAAAAATTTTCAATGACCCGCTCTATTTTTTCATCTCCCCAAAACTTTTCAATGACCCGCTCTATTTTTTCATCTCCCAAAAAATTTCAATGACCTGCTATCTTTTAACAAACACACCATAAATTCCAATCTTTTTCAAATGGCTCGACAAAGTGCCCCTTCGATTATTTTCATTGATGAAGTAGACTCGTTGGTAGGCCAACGTGGTGAAGGGAATGAGAGTGAAGCTTCTCTCGTATCAAAACCAAGCTTCTTGTCCAGATGCAGGTATGGGTTGGGTTGACGCACATAACTTTTTTGTCCATTCTTTATGTATAATTCATATGTTTAGTATGATTACAAAACTATGTTATTATAGTAGAATTTTAGTTTTTTGACATAGAGGATTTAGGAGGCATTGACTATCAAGAAAAGACAGTGGGCACTGCAGACCCGTTAGCTAGTTTTTTATTTGACCTGTTAGGGATAAACCACAACCTAACTTGACTCATAATGGTTTGAATTTGACAAGTTCGTAATTCTTGTTGGTGTTTCTTTCAGGGTGTTGGGAACAATGATGACAAAGTTCTTGCTCTTGTAGCTACAAATACTCCATAGTCATTAAATCAGGTAACATTTTTTCGACATCAAAGGGCTTTTTTCACTTGTATCATTAGCACTGCTAACACAAAGTGAATCACAGGCCATTAGGCGAAGATTTGACAAGACATTTATATTCCACTACCCGATGTCAAGCCAAGGCAACACATGTTTAAGGTAATAATGTAGAATAGTCTTGCTTATACATTCTATCTTAAAACGAGTTTAGTGTTGGATATTGTTATTAAGAAAATTTTGATGACCATCTGAGTAATCCCGTTTCTGTCGCTAAATTTACATTGTTGATGATTATAGACAATCGGTGTTACAAGAAAGATATAGCTAGATGAAGGAATTAAGATAAAAGTGTGTGTCTTAAAGACTTGGGTCCAAAAACCTTAATTTTGATTTGCATTTCTTTGCAATGATAACACTATGAGGTTTGATATATCATAACTTTTTCTAGGCCATTCCAGGTTTTGTTACTAAAGTGGATATAAATGCTGATCCAAACACTCCTACAAAGTCATAAAAAGCTTATCGAGGTATGGAAGACTAAAATCACACCAGAAGTTGCATTGAGATGCGTTGTTATCAGTCCACGGGAACAACCACCTCCATCAACAATTGGTGCGTCAAGTGTTTATGTGATCCTTAGACCCGACAAGACTCTTTATGTTGGAGAGGTATTCATCTCAGTTTTGGCGAGTTTTCACCCATTTCATTTTAGGCGCATGTTTTATTTTGACCCTTGTCATTTCATTAATCTTTCTAATCTTTGATGACCACATTTCAGACGGATGATCTCCAAGGCCGGGTTTGTGCACATCGGGCAAAGGAAGGAATGCGTAATGCTTCATTTCTCTATTTTATAGTTCCTGAGAAGAGCATGGCTTGCCAACTGGAAACTCTGCTGATTAACCAGCTCCTAAATCATGGTTTTAAACTAACAAATGTAGCAGATGGTCAACACCAGAACTTTGGTACTAAGGATATATCACTAGGAAGTTTAAACCTACATAAATGATAGTTAACCAAGTCTCCTTTCGAGTATCTTGTAGTTTCAGCGTAGGGTTTTCTGGGCGCAACAATTTTGGGTCAGATATATGTTACCCTGTTAATAAAGGATGGAAATTTGTGTTCGTATTAATGTTAGCCGGTGAGTAATCATTCGGTAGCTCTTGTAATTACATGATCTATTATTAGTGTACCATCTTTTTGTTTATGTGACTGAATCCAATTCTGAATGTGTGCTCGTATGATCAGCGGTGAGGCCAACCAAACTGATCCATTTCCAGTTTGGGTACATACTTGGTTGGCACAGGTGGAATTCTTGAGTTTGTAGAAATCAAGGACTATGCGGTTACAGTTCGTCTTAGTGGCCTTGTAGCTGGGGTGATGACAGTTCGTTTTGTATTGACACAGAAACTAAAAGAAAAAAAATACCCGTTATTGCATATGTTCAGTTAATCCTGAGATTAATTTGCACATAAGCTTCAATTAACATAACAAATAAATTGTGGGCCCTACATGAACTATATAACTTGTTCAAGAGCACCTGAAAATAATGTGTCCATAAAAAATCACTTATAAAATCCTATTTGAAACGCAACAAGATATACAAACACAATGCACCAAATTTACTACTTCGAGTTTCTCTGTTCAGCATTTTGCTGACTTTGCCTTTGTTTTCCACAGTTTCATCTCTTGTGAAACTGAAATGTTGAGATGTTATCAAATCCCACAAGATTTAGCAAGGTTCCTCTTGTCAACCTTTACATGAATATTGAACCATTTCTTCTTCTTTACTAGATCATTTGAAGATGGCTTTTGGTGGCTATATTCTTTCGCCTCCTTTGATGCACTTCTGCTTTTACTTTTACGATCACCACCACCACCACCACTACTACTACTACGCTTCGTTGGTTGAGATGTTGTATAGGAGGCATGTATCTCATTTCTTTGTATAGGAGGCATGTATCCTTGATGCACATTGTTAGTTGTTGCACTAGGCTGAAACAAAATCACAAATTCAGCCCACATTGATGGAGAGCATTTCAAAAATATCAACAGAAGTAAGAAAATTGGATGTGGTCATAATCAGGAAGGTATTAGACGTCAAAACTTAGGTTGGATCATAACTGGAAGATCAACAGTTGTAAGTCTTAACATGTACAAAAATAGCATATATCAGCACCAGAATAGCTAAAACATTAACTTTTTGCCCTATATATAGATCACTACATAGTTACAACAAGCACAAATTAAATGAAATAGCAACGCTAGGACATTAAGAAGTACATTTAACAAGTTGAACCATCTGGTAAAGTACTATCTTATTCAATGTGCGCTTACAACAACTTTAAAGACAATAATAGTATAGTATTCAGCAGTTCATGTGTTTGCTTTATGGCTAAATTTTTTATTTACCCATTGGACCCGCTAGCGGTAATTTATAACCCGAGTTGACCCATATCTTCACAATGGGTTAAAATTCCCACCAGCACATTTATGGTATAGTAGGACCAACTATAAGTCATATGAGTTGTAAACTAACCAGCATGAGGAGAGTCCTTCCATCGAAAAAGCCGAACATGTCCTAGCCCTTGTACTTGTTGAACAAATGTGTATACAACTGGATATGGAGCAAGATCATCAATTTCTTAACATAATATCAGAAACAGAGCTCCCAAACCCTGGAATTTAAATTATATGTAAAAGTTTGTTAGAATAAAGCAAATACAATTACTTTTTTTTATTTTAACAATTGCATGTATACTTACAACCGAGGAGTAAAGCGTTTGCCAGTACTCGGAGCGTTGGGATCCAAATCTAGTAAGGAATAGAGCATCGAGACCAAACATGACGCATTTTGCAACCATTGATACCAGCTTTGACAAGACAGGCACGTTGTGGAGGAATGTAAAGCGAACCGGGCACCCAAATCACCAGTAACTGGACCAGTGTGGTACATTTGGCCAGATATACATGTCATGATTAACCGACTATCATCCTACACAAGAAATAATAAATATAACAAGAAAATGATAAAGACACCAACACCGGTAATTCATTAAGAAAAAGCATACACTCATACCAGACTGAGATGTGCTTCACATGTTCCTTCAATGCACAATAAGCGTCTGGGACAAAGTGGCAAACTAACTTGCCCAGGTCCATATTATTCTAATTTATTTTTTCAATAAAATAATTAAAACTTTGTGCCTTGAAAACATCCAGCTCATTTGACCTCTTTAACCATTTCCGTTTAAGAAAAGTTACCCATTTGATCAGTTACATGTAAAAGATAACTCAAATAGACTTGATTAAGTGGGCTAAAATTTCTCTAGGTATTATTAAGCTTAGGCATAGTATATAATCATACCATAGTTCAGAATGTAATTTGTCAATGTGCTCCAA
Organism: Tanacetum coccineum; assembly: GCA_026074375.1. NCBI lineage: Eukaryota > Viridiplantae > Streptophyta > Magnoliopsida > Asterales > Asteraceae > Tanacetum > Tanacetum coccineum. The sequence goes on along the minus strand of BQNB010002025.1, from coordinate 43,898 downwards.
AACAAACAAAATGCAGGCATTCCTTAGTGACACAGCATTATAGATCATACAAGAGTGCTAAATTATCGGCATTTATATCCTAACACAAAGAAGATAGGAAAAACAATCATATGTTAACGTAACATGGGTAAAAAACATCAAGAATTGGTGTCGATGAGAAAAGAAAGGGTAACTCACCCGTGACATGGCACTCACAAAGTCGCTTCAGTCCATGTAGAAGATACTGATCAGCAGCCTTTAAATAGTAACAGGTTTAGTTTGGCCGATGCGATCATAACAATCTTTGGCGTACTTGCCTTGTGAAGCCCTTTGTGACTAAGGCGTACAAATCAGTAGTGAGACTACCTTTCTGTGGTGTCGTTTGAGTTACTCCAGGTTGGTTCTTCATTATATGCTCACTGGTTTGTTGTGTGCCCCTTCTCCAACTTATATTTTGTTGCATGAAGACAACTTGATATAACAAGTAGATGTGAAAGCGGGTCAAACGCGTGCAATAGGTTCAGGCGAAACGGGTAGTTTCTTAGTACAGGTGAAAATGGATCCAACCCGGCAACAATTTTTTACCAAATATATAAATTATTAAAATTAAACTACAAAAATAAAAATGGTTTTTTTACCCGGCAACATTTTTCTTTGATCAGTTTTTAGAGGATAATCCATCAGACCTGTTAATTAGAAAATGGAAGCTCAAAACAACCCATTTCAAAGCAAGCAGGTTGAAATTGACACCTTTATATACAAACTTCTCTGTTCGGTCTAATATCATTATCTACACATTCATTTATGGGAACATCAGAAGTACGAAATGAAACTGTCTGTTTAAAGCGACAAAAATAGATTGCAATGGCACCAGAGTAGACTACACGATAAAGCAACAAAAATAGATTGCAATGGCACCAAAAATAGATTGCTAACCTTTGTATGTTAAACTGCCACAAACATAAAGCTTGTGAAGACAGTATGCTAAGTGTAGTCTGTGTTTGACTCCACCCAAACACAAAGCTCTTCTAAGTAGTTCCTATTAAAAAGCCTTGATCAAGTCACTAAATTATGATATATACTCTTAAGATCACAATAAAATGAAAGGAAGAGAATGGAGTTATGGCTGCTAGGAGGTTTACCTGTACGAGGACGCATGCTGACTGAAGTTACGTCTACTAAATTTTGCAGAATGTTCTAAAGTGCGACATAACAGTGCTCAAAGAGTAGATAGAAGTCCTAGTACTGATGCAGGGGAATCTGGTTTTCATTTAGCATGACAATATAGTATATACGAGTTTTAAGATAGCTTACATCTGAACTTAGCTAATGGGGTTGCATATTGAGTCCGACACTGGCTATGTCCGATGTAGTTTAACAGTGGTGGCCTCATACGTATTACTTTCATAATAGACCTGTGGGTATCATGACCAATGAATTACATAATATGGCGCCTACCCAACTGGGAGAGGCATATATACTTCGGTTTGCACAGTGTTGGATCTATGTTTATGGATTATAAGTATGATACATATTGAGCTCGTAGATCAAAACTGACGAGAGCGTTAAATTTGGTTGGCTTGTACACCAATTTTTTAGATTTGTAGTAACCTATTATATAACAAAACACGGGATCTTAATATATACTCCATGGCTGCTTTTAGAACTCACTGAACTAGCTTTGATATAGTAAACAAGTTGATCATTTACCCATGTATTCAGTCTTCTTTCGGAGTTGTGAAGAATACGTATGACTAGACGTACTTCCTGAACATACTATACCTGCATAAGAATATTCTAAATTTCTAATGTTCATGTCAATTGTCAAATGGCACTAGATTACCCTACTTAAGAAAACTATGCTAATCTTACCATGTATCAAATTTCGTATCTGCTAAGGAAGGACAAACCCACTTGGGGACCGGGTTTGGCCCCTGTGACACGGGCCACACCCGATATTAAGTTCAGAAGTATAACCTGTTCACAAAAAGTGTTGTTTTATATAGTAAATAGTTAAAGACTAACAAATACAACAGGTACAATGTAAAACCTCAAAGTTATATCAAAGTTATACCTTTCTATTGTCCTTAATTAAGATCTAAGAAGGTAACACCGATATTTACTCTTATCTTCTTCTGTTGTTAGCATATTGACCATGTCCACACCAACAGCAGCGCCGCAAGAAGGAATAGGGCATCTTAGTGTCAAACAACCAGGGCCATCGTTGATAGATGTGCTAATGTAAGCTACCATAATAAATAAGAAAATAAAAATAAAAGAAAAATTGCAATTCTAACTATATACATAAAAATGAAACTGAAACTAATACCAACACGAGTAACTTATCTTCACTTTACATCGTAGATTACTCTAAACATACTAAATAAAGTGGGTGTTTATGAGTAACGTTTAGAGTGATAAACTGATAGGTAAAAAACTAGTTGTTGTTTAAATGCTACATGAGGTCTCAATAGTCAGATAGCCACTTCCTAATTACAGCCATCCTTGCTGCCTGTAGTCCTTCTATCCCACTTGCCAACACCAATATCGGCTTGTTGGATCATTCTCACAGCATTTCCACCATCTATAATGGCTTGTAATCACACTATTTAAGGAGCTTTAAAAGCTACGATAATATAGTGAATTCAAACTTTAGGGGAGATATGGACAATCACACAATGATGCAAAGAAAAAAAATCCTTGCATTAGACCCTCCGTCTCTGGCTAATATGTTATATCACAGGAATATAATCAAATTCATCGATTCATATCACACATCGATTAAAATGTCCACCACTTCATTAGATTAACATCATAACTAACAAATTGTAAAAAAAACAATTGTTGAAAAACCTTAATAAATCAACTATAACCAAGAAACAATTGTTAAAAACCCTACAAAAATTATAAAAAAGCACACCTGATCGGTTCTTCATCTTCAATAGTTTCTTTTTCTTGTTCTTCCATAGAACCATTACTCGATTATAGATCTATCAAGTATTACCGGAAAGCATTGACAGATTATGTAAGGTACTATACATATCGTGCTTTTAAGATTTAAAAACTCGAGCTTAAAGTTTGGAAAAATCGAGTGAAAATTTTCAAGTTTTCATTTTTCTGTTGACTTTTTATCGTTTCGGAAAAAGAAAAAAAAACATCCTCGTACTTGTTAGTATTTTATGAAGTCGGGAAGTCGGGTAAATCGGGTAAATAAATTTGAAAAAAAAATTCGAGTAAAAAAAAATTGGAATAAATTTTGTTTTCGGCTCATCTAAGTAATTAGCTCATCATTAACGCTGCGTTCTCGAGTTTAGGACGGTATAAAAAGAAAAGAATGGGAGGGGCAGAGAAAGAAAAGAAAGGATATCATACAATCTTGTTTGCGTTCTCGAGTCGGACAAAACAGAAAGGAAATGCAAGAAAAGTGTGTATGATTCATGTTCTTAAGTTGGAAGGAAAGTAATGTAAATATGACAATTTACAACAATGCCCCTCTTGTATATTAGCCTTTGTAGTTGGTGGGGGTAATATAGTCTTTCTAACCAAAATATAAGATGTATCATTTCCTTTCCTAGGCAATCCTCCCAAAAATGAGAGGATAACTTTAGTCCAAAATTTCCATCCTCTTTCCTATGTAAACCCTTTCTTTTCCTTTTTATAAAAACTCGAGAACACAAGATTATGTATATTTCTTAGCATTTCCTTTCTTTTCTCCTAAAAAAGAAACTCGAGAACGCAGCGTAAAGCATATGTTCAACCTCTCAGCAAGTCATATTTGTTATAAGAATAGACTAGGATGTTACAATTTTAAGTAACACCTCGTATTGACGTGACTTAATTCATATTTTTATGATTAGGTTGTCTTATTGAACCTAGATCTTGGGATCTCCAGTCAACTGGGTTATGTTTTTCTTTATAGAAACTCATTCTTTTAAGGGCTTTAGTCACATTCCTTTAGACGACTCTCTGACTAACTCTCTGCTTAAGCCTTTCGTAAGAGGATCCGCGATGTTATCCATTGGCTTTACGTAGTCAATCGTGATAACTCTATTTGAGAGTAGTTGTCGCACCAATCACCGTCTATGACCGTCTATGAAGGATATGTCTCGACTTAACCGTTTTACATATGTGATCTGAGCTCCATCAAAATTCCATTGTCTATGCCACACTTTTATAAACATTTCGTTACGGTTTAAAGACGCCATCTGATATGCCCTTTACGAATAAAAAAAAAAGTACGTAAATATCTCGCATATTTTATAAATTTATCTCAAATGATAAATTCATATTTCATCATAGATTTAGCTATAAACGTCTTTTTGAAATACTTTTGATATTTCTAAGACACAGCTTCCCACTTAGCATAAGTACATCCGCTCTAGTGGAACTAGATTCTTTTAAGTAAGAATCTAGATTTGCATACATTACTTCTAATCATGATAGGCACATCCGAATATCTTCCATAATGCAATTTCATAAGTATCACAGTACTCGTGTAGTACTATTCAAATGATCATCATTTGAATTACAGGTTGACCTGGTTATAAATTCAGGTCACACACACGTCAGTACACACATAAGATGCCCAATATTCTTTGAGTATTCAAAATGGGCAACACCTTTACCTTTATTTTAAATAGAATTAAAAGATTCATTTGAATTCTAGTTAGGCCGGAATCCCCCATATTGAACCTCTCAAGAATATTGTCCTTATAATATTTTTGACTTCAAAACAAATCCATATGGTTCACATAACCTTAGTTCCAAGAACCATATTCAACAACTAATGAAGTTCAGTCAAATCTTGACTCGAACATATCATTAGTGGATTTGTTTATCTTCTTATCACTTCTAGTGATAATTATACCATCTATGTATAAACACATGAGTACATATATATTATCGATCACAAATACATCCATTAATTTCAAATCCACATTCATACATGATATGGTGAAAATTGATGTCCTTGTTTGGGAGCTTTCCTTAAGCCATATAATGACTTAACAAGCCTACAAACTTTGCTCTCTAGTCCAGGAGCCATGAAACCCTCAGGTTGGTTCATGTATAATACTTTTTTTCTAAATCCCCGTTTAGAAGTGTCATTTTCATATTCATTTGATGAACTTCCCAATTTCTTAATGCGGCAATAGCAAGTATCATCTTAATTGGGGTTATTCGCGTAGAATAGGTATCAAAGTAATATAGACCTTCTTGTTGTCAAATCCTTTGATTGCCAGTCTTACTATGTACTTGTTAATGGTGCCATCTGCTTTCATCTTCTTCTTGAAGATCCATTTATAGCCTAGTGGTTTACAACCCGAAAGTAAACCCACGAGCTCCCAAGCATGTTTTTGTAAAATAGAATCTATTTCACTTATAATGGCTTCTTCCATTGAGCCATTCCGAGGAAGTTACCGCTTCTCGATAAGAAGTAGGTTCATTTTCTACCATAAAAGAAACAAAATCGGGTCCAAACAATTTCTCGGTTCTTGCCCTTTTGCATCTTCTAGGTTCAACCTCTTCTTCCTTGGGTTGATCTTGTCTCTCATCTTGGAGATCATTATCATCCCGTTGTCTCTGATCTTGGACAACTTCGTCATCTATTCTAGATGATTTTCCAATTTCCTTCATTAATCAAGGAAATAAATTTTCAAAGAAGGAAGCACTTCTTTATTCCATTATCGTATCCTTGTGTATATCAACAAACACAAAGAAACCATAAGCACTACTGTTATGAGCTTATACTAAGAACATGCAATCACAGTTTCAAGTCAAATCTTTTGAACCTTGGGGTTCAATACAGATATCTTGGCTAGATATCCCCCCACATTTGTAAATACTTATAAGATAGTTTTCTTCTCATCCATAGTTCATAAGAACTATCTTATTTTATTTACAAGGGATCTTATCTAACAGATAAGTAGCCGATATAATCGCTTTCCCCCACATGCCATGGCTTAAACCAGGGCTTACGAACATGGCATTAACCATATCTTCTAAGGCACGGTTCTTTCAACAATTCTATTGTTAAAGTATCAAAAGCAATAAATTTGTGTCTTATTCTAAGTATAACACATAAATATAGAAATAGAGACACATATTCACCTCCGATATGACTTCGAACCACCTTGTTTTCGATAATAAGTTGATTCTTAACTTATTTATATAGAAGAATCTTGTCTATATCCTTACTCTCAAGTAAGTATAAATAGCAATATTTTGTACACCATCAACAAATATGACGAAGCACTCGCTATTCTCTACCTTAGTAGGTATAAATTCCAAATCACATAAAATCTTGTGAATCATATCAAGGGTTCGGTTATTTTATGTTCAACCGAGAGAAAAGACAATCTTGTCAATTTGGCTTCAAAACAAGTTTTAATTTTGTAGTCTGTGTTAATACAAAAAGTGGGCATCCAATTTAGTTTAATTAGACAACATATTGAGTTAAAACATGTCCGAGTCAGCCATGCCATACATTTAAAGAATCAAATAAGCTGATTTCAACTCATTTTGCTAAAATGACCATTAGAAAATACATTCAGCTTAAACATTTTTAAAGGCGTAACCCGTACAGACTCAAATTATGTTATTTGTTAACTTAATTTTTATTTGATTCAAACACAAGATGAAAGCCAAATTTCATTAAGCAACCATCCGGACACAAGATTCATACGAATCTCTGGCACGTACAACGCGTTGGTTAACTTAGACTCTTTTCCAGATGTGAATCACATCTCCTTTTCCCTTGATACTAGCAGTTGGAGAGCTGCCTAAATTTCTCAACTGCATTGAAAGAGTTAATCAAACTCTTATCACCATATACATGACATGATACTGAAGTGTTAATCCACCATTATCTAAGGTCGGATTCCCTCATGGCCTCAGTTCTCATGTCATTCAGACAATATAACGTATAGTTATGGCACATAAGGTTTCTAAATGCTTTAAAGCATCTACCGTACACGTAACTCGAGTATCGGTCTCCCTTTTAACAGGTTCGGAAGCAGGTCCTTTCATGTCACTCGTGCGATTCCAAATGTTAATATGAGGTCCCATGATTAGTTTGAAACTAATTTTGTACCATTAACAACGTGCTTAATCATATAGTGTTTCTTAACAAAAACGATTTTAAGCGAATTTTGTTTAAAACGCTAATGTTTCGTAAGATCCGTTATACAAAACCACTTTAAAGGAAGTCTTTCGACTAACCAATTAAACAATATCGCTTATTACATAATGGTTTTATCAAAAAACACATATGTAATATGATGTTGTCAATTTCCATTAAAAAGATCTTAACAGATCTGTTTCACATGATCTATTTCTACACTGAAACTCAACAAGGTTTCAGTAGATCCACTCTTCTAAAGAAACTAAGCAAAGTTTCTGTAGATCCATTCTTCTAAAGAAACTCAACAAGGTTTCTACAGATATACTTTTAAACTCAAAAAAAAAATTAAGAATTATATCTAGTTAATAATTAACTGTCTCAGTTTAAAATAAACTAGACAAGTCAAACAAACACTTCCACTAAATTAGTAAAGTGATGTATATAATCTGATATTTAATAATAACATGTATAATTATCAATATCTTGATTAAAAGAAATTCTTTTTGATTTTATCAAACTTGTTACAGTTATCTAATAAAATAACAACTTGCATTTTATGAAATATGTTTCAAAGAAACTCCACTTGGTTCCAATGAATCTAAATTCGTCATGATTTGAAACCATGTCAGTAACTGGCACACAAATTACATTTACAAGATTCACTAGGGTTACACTCATGTTACCATTAGTAAACTTGTCAATACAAAACAGTTAAGAACTGTTAAAATAATTTGGTATCTAATAAACTTGACTTGGTTTATTTAAACTTGTACCAAATTCGATTCAAAGAAACTCAAATTGGTTTCAATGAATCAAATAGACCAATTTAATAGAAACTCAATTTTGGTTTCAAAATAAACTGAACACATGAAAGATCACACATAAACAGTTAAATAAGTTGTTATAAACCGGTAGCCAAGAAATTTAATCCTGATTTCTATAACCTTGTAGAAACTCAATCTTGGTTTTAATGAATCGACTAGATCAGTTTAATAGAAACTCAATCTTGGTTTCAAAATAAACTGATCCGAACAACTGCTATTAAAAATCGTTATAGATCTGTAGTTTCAAATCTGTAAATTAAAATTCTGTTTAATTAAAACTGATTTCCAAAGAAACTCAACCTGGTTTCGATAGAAAACAGTTTATAAATATAAAATCAGTTAATAATAATTAATCCGATTTAACAAAAGTGTTTTTAGTTCTGTTACACATAATCTGTTTTAAGATTGTAGGGAAACATGTACACTTTTATTAAATTATAATCAGATTATAATTAATAAATAAATAACAGAAAATAAAACAGACAGAATGGGGTAGAAGCAAAAGACAGACACTATGAACGATAAATAAAGAAAGCAGTAAAAGGTCGTGGAACGAGGCACGTGTTGGACACACTTCCCTTAAAACAGATTCGCCGTCTGTCTCCCAGGGTACAACGTTCAAAGTTGTTGTACAACTGGACCTGACAAACTTGCCTAAAATATTACGGAAGTAGTTGTATGATTCTGATCGAAAGGATTGCTGGAACTTGGTTGCTATGGAGCTTTATTTTTTTGGTTGTGTAAAACGAATGAGACTAGGCCTCTATTTATAGTGAAAACGTTGTCTTGTTTTTCAAGATAAATATTTGCCATCAATAAGACAAATCTTTTATTAACAAAACAGATTTGCATATCATTTAATGACACAAAATATTCTGTACAAACTTATTTGATAAGTTTAAATCTAGAGTAAATTGCATAAATTGTCCTTAAAGTTTGGCCAAATTGCATGTTTCATCCCAAACGTTACGAAAGTGCAAGGATCGTCCCTGTGGGGAAATCTTTGGTGCAAGTATCGTCCCTATGAGGACGATATTTGCACCAAAGGTTTCCCAAAATGTTTCCTCACAGGGACGATACTTGCACCAAAGGTTTCCTTACAGGGACGATCCTTGTACTTTCGTAACATTTAGGACGAAACATGCAATTTGGCCAAACTTTAGGGACGATTTATGCAATTTACTCTTAAATCTATTTCTAAAATAGATTATCATATTTTGTGTTTCACGTGTCCCACTTTGAGACACGATATCTCATTCATATTATCTCCATTTTGAACATACTTTAGCTCGTTGCGAAGCTTTTTTCAAGGAGAACGCAAAACGACAAGCTAATATAAATATATATAACATATACATATATTAAATAATGTACAAAGTTTGCAAAAACGCATTTTGCCAAACTAATTTTCCAACATAATCTTACACAAGTATGATAACAATATATGACTTGTTGCTATCAAGTGTTCAAAAAATTTAACATGCATCATCTCTCAATTAATCGTGAACATCGTTTTTAATTTTGTTCTATATTCATGTAGATAGAGAAGTTTGTAAACTTTACCACATAAAACATATAATCATGTAAAAAATAGGGTAGAGTTATCAGTTTAAACAGAATGGGTAAAAACCAGTTATTTGATGTGCATGCCAACCAACATTCTTAATTTTTGCTGTGCATTTTAACTGTTTGCTTACTGTTTATCAGTTGATAATTTCAGGTCACAAAACAATGAGGTTTTTACGATGACTCCATATATAGCAGCTTTGGAACTCTTGGCCACTTGATTAGTGGTGTCCTTTTTTTTTCCTCATTCTTTCATGTTTTTTGTTTAATCATATAAATGTAATATTGTTTCACTCAACTCTTGATTTCCATTTTATATCTTTAATTTCCCAAGGAATATTTTGTATATATATAGAGTTTAAAAGCATAGAGGGGTGTTATTGAGGGATAGTGGGTTAAAATAGGAAGAGTAGGATGCAATGTTTTGAAAACCGGGTCTCTAATCGACCCGGTCGAGTCATCGGGTTACCGGTTCAACCGGTTCGACCGCCAAGTCAACCTGGTCTTCCACAACAAAAAATTAAAAAAATATTTCTAATGATAAAAAAAAAAATATATATATAAATCATGAATATTTTATATATTGAGCTTAAAAACCATATACTAACAAATATAACATGTAAAAAGTAAAATTATGCCACACGTATATGTAATTAACTTGCTTTATTTGTAAAAAATCACGAAAAAGAACAAAACCAGGCTCGGTTTAATTTGACCTGTTTTTTCGACCAAAACTGGTTCAACCGGCCGGGTCGAACCGGGTTTCAAAACATTGGTAGGAAGTAATCGTGACCTTTAGATGTATCAAATTGATCAAAATGAGATCGACACGCTTTTGTAGTAATTATTTAAAGGGAAAATTCCATTTCTAGCAAAAAAAATAGTGAAATGCGATCTTATACCAAACAAAATGTTTTTCCAAAAGTAACCCAGTTGCTCATAAAAGTACAATAAGTTGCCTCAAAAAATGTGTACTTTAATATTAAAAAACGCCACTTGTCAAATTCTGCACGCAAGTTGCCCAGATGCCAAGTTGCCCTATGCTAGTTTTATGAAATAATGTTTTTTGGGTTAGGATTGCATTTCATTTTTTTTTGGCTACAAATAAAATTTTCCCTTATTTAAAACTAGTTTCAAGGCCCGCCCGTTGGGCGGGGAGCTTTAAGGTATTGTTTGAAGAATTTTGATACTTGTTCGTTATAGTTTTTGGTTGTTCCAACTACCAAGTGGATGTATGTCATGCTCTAACTACTAAGTGGATGATAAGCTTAACAACATACAGTGTGATCTTTTTTTTAAGAACTACATTTGCCGTTCAAATAATAAAAGATGTCCTTTGAATACATTTATGGAAGCTCTCATTCCATTTGACTTCTTACTATTTGCTCACTTTTGACTCAACATAAGTTTAATGAATTGGAAGTTATAGTTGCCATTACTAGAAGTCAACCGGAATGCAATAAAATCTTAATATGATTACAAAAGAGCAATATAACACTGAGCAGTTCTTTAACATGCTAAAAAAATGCAGTGAAGGTTTAGTCTACATTTTCGAATCTGCAGCTGCCATAAAGCCATGAAATCCAAGAGGAATATTGCATTTGTCTCTCCAATCTTCTTGGCATCCAAAATCACTAAGTAACACATATGTTCTCATACTGCATACTTCAAATAAGTTGTCCTTTTAATATCTTTTTGTCCCTCAAAATTAGATTAGTATATTTGGAGTAGAAAAAAAGCTCCAGAACTAACTGGTAGTCAAACTACAGCTCCAACTACATACTTCTGAATTTGATTAGCTAACTGGTAGTCAAACTACATAGGTATCAACCTATTTGTTTATTTTAAAGCTTTCTACAACAAATAAATTAGTCACATTTAATTGTAACGAAAAAAGGTTCATCAAAAAATATGAGATCAACGTCTTCAAACAAAATAAAAACATGATCCAGGCAGATAAGGCGGTTGGGTACGGATTTACCCATTCGCATGTTTTGTTTGAGACCTGGCTCATTAGCACTAAATTTTTACCAAAATAAACCCATATCTCATAGAAGTGTTTATGCGTCACCCCGACAATGGATTGTCCATTTTAGACTGTATCGACCCAAACCACCCATGGATTGTCCATGTTTTCACCTCTACGTGTGACAAAAAATAGATTACCTTTGCAGTGGAGCATCAATCTGCTTTATTGACGTCCATGAACGTAACTGGTAGTCAAGATGGTTCTGAACTGATCAGCTCACCCGTTCCAGATTTTTCTGTGATTAGAATAAGAAATTAGAAAATGTGCCATAGCTTTTATCACGTGCCATAGCTTTCTACAACATCTGATAGTAAAGAAAGTTGTTATAATTGTGTACTTAGGATAATATTTTAAGAAATTGTTATAGACTATCCCTAGATCTGAACTTAGTGTGTCGAAGGCGGATCCATGTCGATTATATTTGACTAAAAAATGCTTTTTGTTTTTGTTTTGCAGCTTAAACTTCATGAATCGACATGGATCCGCCTGCTGTCACTTGATGACACTTCTATTCGTTATCGTTTCTACTTCCATTTTCAGTATGTTAAGACTTTCGTTAAGAACTTTGTACTCTTAATATCATTAAGAACTTGGTATTTCCATTTTCAGTTTTGCAATTTTAAGTAGATTTGATCTATCATTCTCGTTTATTTTTAATTTGAGACAATAACGATAGGAGTATTACTTGGCTAAAAATTGCCAGACTCAATTTTTTTAATCATTGTTGCAATATTAAATTGATTTGTACTTTTGAATAAATTAAAAGTCTTTATAAATTAAACTTGCTAAAACACAAAAAAAGTTGCAAAACATACTCAGCAGCGTATCATCTTCCCTCATAAACAAAGGATTTTTAGCACCCTTAGTTTAAGGTTTTTCAACGCGTTTTTCTTAGCTGATGGCAGAGGGTTCTCTTCATCATCTGAGTGGATATCACCATACTCCCACATGCCATACCTTTAGGTTTAAAAGGATGAACTAGGGATTCACAAATGGAGTGTTACTGTAACACCCCATCCGACAAAGGGCCAAATGTCACACTTATGGCATCAAAACAAACGCAAGCGGAAGACTTTATTCACAAAAATGGTTCAACAAAGCTCCTTAACAAAACAAAAGAATTAATAGTTCTAGAACATAATGTCCTTCAAACGAAAATAAATCCAATACAGAGTTTAAGCGGAAGACCAAATCCAAAATTTAAAGTTTGAGAAATTTAAATGAAATGGGAAAACTATCATCCATTCGGTCCACTAAGGGCTCCTAAGCACTCTTAACTCATAACCTAGCTTCCCTCTTATTACCTGCCGCGGAGAAAATAAATGCGGCTGAGCTAAAAAGCTCAGTGAACAGATATATAAACAAACGGATAGATCAAATATGCAAGATAAACGAAATGGAACCACCTGGTAGTAGAGATTTCATATATCATATGAACTGAACGAAACAGATAGTCAAACAAAACGTAAAGAAATGCCCACCAAGCTCAAACAAATGTCTAAAGCATGACACATGCTTAGACCCTACAATCAAAAGCATATCATATCGTATCAAATTGTACATGGGAGCTGCAGCTTCAGATGTACCTTACAAATATGCAATGGGGTGTTGGCACCACACTAAGCCATGCACCAAATCATATCCAAATCCTACACATATTAGCCTAGGATGCATCCATACGCCCCCTACAAATCAAATCAAATCATATATGGCCAAGTGCATAAAGAGCACACATAAAAATAGGGACGCCGTGGACTGATCACACTGCCACAGATAGTGTCACGCCATTGGTGCCACAATGACGCGGCCATGGTACCTCCATGGCTAGTTAATAGCTCGGGCATCGGAACAAATGAAAGGGCTCATATAACATATCGAAGCAAACATAATATATCCAAAGAAGGTCATGATCAAACATACGAATAAACTCATATCATGGCAGTGTCAAATGAAGCATATATCAAACGAATTCAAAGGGTTCAACGAAGTTATCAAATAAGGTAGCAAACGAATAACGAATCATAGAATGGGAAACATAAATAGAGATTTCAAAGGTGAAAATGGATATGGATCAACTGTCATAAGAATCCTTAAAAGAAAGGATAGAATATCTGTACCTTAAAAGCAAATCAACGCGTACTCTTAAACACAACTCACTCCTTCGGGTTATCTACAAGAATTCCAGAATTCATATGTATTAACAATTTGACTAACTCTTACTTTGCCATCGTTGTCAAACTGGTTAATTAACTCTTAATTATCACTACGTACTTGGTTCTCTATCTACACTATTATTTCTTGACGACTTAATTAATTTGTAAATATATATGATACAGTTATATGGATTCTAATAGTTACTTGACATGCTATAAAAAATACAACGAAGTTTCAAAACTGTCTTGCCAAGGTTAATAGTTTTATTTCATGTCATATTCATCAACTAATTAAAAAGTCTTGATGTGCTATTTTTCCAAAAGTAAGTAATAAAGATTTTATTAACACAAAAACATGATTTGTACTTAATTATTTCATACGTAACAGTTTTTCAAGATATCAAATGATGAACCATCTTTGTAGTATTATAACACATTATAATTATAATAGTCATGATCAAAGACTACAACAGTAGAGATTTCATGCAAAATTTTCATCTTCACCAGTCCTAGCAACACCTAACACAACTTCTTATTTATCATAATGTATTTGCAGATTATACTTACTCAATTTTAGATACTAAGATTGTCTTTATGTTAGTACTATGCAAATTCATGTTGTCAATATGGTTAAATATTCACACGTAACCAACATGTTTAAGACTCGATTCATAGCGATCTCAATCCAAGTTCTTATCATTATATAGTCTAACTTAAATTACTTATAAGTATAGCATGGTTAAAGTGGTACCTCAAACTGAAACACGAATGAATCAAGCGAACACGAGTATGAACACCAAAACCGACCACGATCTCTAAGATTCGACGAGTACTATCGAAATAAAAACCCAATGTACACGAACAGCTAAAATACGAAACCAAAACCTTGATCCCACACGAACGAACTGAACCCAAACACGAACCTCAACCCGAACTAAACTCGCACTAGAATAAAGGAAACCAAAGAGATGTACACGAACGGAAACCCGAACATGATCAATGCCAACATGAACTCTTACTTACGTTCTGCTACTCTCTAATCCTTCTTGATTATGCAGAATTTTTTTTAGTTTGGAACTTGTTTTGTTTTTGTGTTGAGATTTAGAAAAGGAGTGTATACAGATGATGAAGTTATATGAATGACTGCTAACCGACTATTCGAATACTACTGAGATTTTGAAGGAGATATTGGACCGAGTAATTTGACTAAGTATGCCAAACGTGGGCTTAGCCACTCCAATATAATTTTATTCAGTTTATATTTTTCCATTACTGTATATTTTATATAATTTATATTATGTCAAGGAAAATTATGCACATTGACTTGTTACTTTTTATGTTTTTATTATTGCCACTAATTAAATAGTTTAGGGTGTTATAATTCTTCCCCTCTAAAAAGAAATTTCGTCCACGAAATTAAAGTCGAATTTTAAACGGAAACGTACCAAGTCGCTAAAAAATGTGGATTGTCAGTCCGCATCATTTCTTTATTTTCCCAAGTAGCCTCACGCGCGGGATGATTTTTCCAAAAAACATTAACAAGAGGAATGGTTTTCTTTCTCATGACCCGCTCTTGACGATCTAAGATAGCCTCAGGCTCCTCAGCAAAAGACAAATCTTCGTGAATGTTATCAAACGGATATTGGACAACATGATATGGATGATAGTTGTAACCTCTCAAAAGAGATACATGAAACACATTATGAACATGAGATAATTGCGGAGGTAACGCCAAACGATAAGAAACTTCACCAACTCGATCTAAGATTTTGAACGGACCAATGAATCGCATACTTAATTTCCCTTTCAACCCAAAACGTCGAACACCCCTACCCGGAGATACTTTAAGAAACACACGATCACTGGATTTAAATTCCAAGGCTCTTCGATGAAGATCAAAGTTGCTCTTTTGTCGTGAGCGAGCTTCCTTAAGCTTCTCTTTAGCAATGGCAACTTTTTCATTCGTCACCTCAACCAACTCCGGACCTTTTATAACCCGCTCTCCAACTTCATTCCAACAAATAGGTGCTCTACACTTTCGGCATACAGAAGCTCAAAAGGAGCCCCTTTAATACTTGCATGCCAACAATTATTGTAAGCAAACTCAACCAAACATAATTACTCGTCCCAATTTCTAGTCCACTCCAAAGCGCACGATCTTAACATATCCTCTAAAGTCTAAATAGTACGTTGAGTCTGCCCATCCATCTGAGGGTGAAATGCAGTACTAAACTTAAGTCTCGTTCCCCAAGCATTCTGCAAACCTTTCTAAAACCATGAAGTGAAATGTGGATCCCTATCAGACACAAACATGTAGGGCCGCACATGTAACCGAATAATCTCTTGCTAAAAAATCTCTGCTAACTTGCTAACTGAGTACCCTTGCTGAATAGGCAAAAAATGGGCTGACTTAGTCAACCGATCAACAACAACCCAAATTGCATCATTCATCTTAAAGGTGCGAGGCAACCCTGTTACAAAGTCCATAGAGATTTGATCCCACTTCCAAGTCGGAATATCTAGAGGCTGAAGAAGACCACTTGCACGTTGATGTTCGATTTTAACTTGTTGACATGTTAAGCACTTTGCCACATATCTAGCCACATCATGCTTCATACCATTCTACCAGAAATTTTGCTTTAAATCTCTATACATCTTTGTAGAACCAGGATGAATAGAGAAAGGAGAACTGTGTGCCTTAGTCAACATTGCTTCTCGAAGCGAGGAATCGTCGGGAACACATAATCTATTACCGTACGATATCACACCATGATCGTCCACCTAACATTATTCCTGCATACCCTCCTTTAAATTTTCTAACACGGACCATAATTCACCATCTTCATTCTGAGCTTCCTTGATCCACGATATAAGTTTAGGTACAATTTTAAGGCTAGCTATATAACCTTCAGAACCACGAACAACTAACTTGACTTCCATGAGCTCTAGATCTTTGATAATCCCGGGTTGAATTTTGAGACAAGCCATAGTTCCAGAATTCTTCCTACTAGTGCGTCCGCTACCACATTAGCCTTCCCAGGATGATACTGAATATTTGCGTCGTAATCCTTAAGAAGTTCCAACCAACGCCTCTGCCTCATATTTAACTCCTTTTGAGTAAAAATATATTTGAGGCTTTTGTGATCGGTGAAGATGTCACAAGTTTCCCCATACAAATAATGCCTCCAAATCTTAAGAGCAAAAACGACTGCTGCCAACTCCAAGTCATGTGTCGGATAATTTTCCTCATAAGGTTTCAGTTGCCTCGATGCATAAGCGATAACCTTACCATGTTGCATAAGAACACAAACAAGGCCTTTTTTTGACGCATCACTATAAATTTGGTATCCACCTATTCCAGAAGGAATCGTAAGTACGAGAGAAGAAACTAATCTCCTTTTTAGCTCTTCAAAACTCTTCTCTCTTCCTCATTCCAGACAAACTTTTTTCCTTTCTGCATAAGTTTCGTCAAAGGTAGAGAAAGAAGTGAAAATCCTTTCACAAATCTTCGATAATACCCTGCAAGCCCCAAAAAGCTTCTAACTTCGGTTACTTTTGTCGGTCTTGATCGTTTAGTGATAGCCTCAACCTTAGCAGGATCCATAGTGATACCATTGGCTGATACAATATGAACCAAGAACGCCACTTGTCCCAACCAAAAGTCACACTTTGAGAATTTTGTATAAAGCTTCTTCTATCGCAAGATTTCCAACACAATACGAAGATGATCCTCATGCTCCTCTCTCGTCTTCGAATACACCAAGATGTCATCAATGAACACTATGACAAATCTGTCCAAGTACTCATGGAAAACATGATTCATCAAATCCATAAAAATAGCCGGAGTATTAGTCAATCCAATCGGCATCACAAGAAACTCGTAATGACCATAACG
The DNA here is from genome assembly GCA_026074375.1 of Tanacetum coccineum. Lineage (NCBI taxonomy): Eukaryota > Viridiplantae > Streptophyta > Magnoliopsida > Asterales > Asteraceae > Tanacetum > Tanacetum coccineum. The sequence goes on along the minus strand of BQNB010002025.1, from coordinate 26,332 downwards.
AGTGCGAAAAGTTGTTTTAGAAATGTCTTGCTCCTTTACACGTAGCTGATGATAACCCGACCTCAAATCAATCTTTGAGAAGAACTTTGCACCCTGAAGCTCATAAAAAAATCGTTGATTCGTAATAGTGAATACCTGTTTCTAACTGTAATACGATTCAGCTCCCTATAATCGATACACAACCTCATGCTACCATCCTTCTTCTTTACAAATAAAACTGGCGCGCCCTACGGAGATACACTCGGTCGAATAAAACCACGTTCTAGAAGTTCTTGAAGTTTATGGATCTTTAGAAATGGGTTGAGCACCAGAGATTAACTCAATAGTGAATTCAACTTCGCGCTCAGGTGGTAATCCCGATAGTTCATTACGAAAAACATGAGGAAAATTTTGAATTACTGGATGACTCTCGAGGCGAGGTTCATTCGATGAAGTTTCTTTAATTGACGCCAAAAATCCTTCACAACTACGATAACTTCACTTCGGAGCTTTCGAGAGCATAGTTGATGTTAATGGGCAAACCATGTCGGGAAGCATGGGTAAATAAATTCAAGATTATTCAAATTGCCAAGGATGACATGTTTCGTATGACAATCGATAGCAGCTCGATGCTCAGTTAACCAATCCATACTAAGAATAATATCGAAATCACTCATTTCCAGATGAAACAAATTAGTAGAACGAATATTATCACCAACATGTAACAGACAACGCCTAAACTCATGACTAATAACTACAATATTTCCCATAGGCGTAGCTATAAATAAGGTGAGATCTAATCGTGTAGGAAAAACTTAAGATGTTTAGCAAATGTAAGCGAAACCACATAATATGTCGAACCAACACCAAATAGAACAAGAACATAACGATCGTACATATAAGAGCTCCCAAAACAGACGAAAGATTTTCCAAAACGGACGAAGAGGCATCTAAACGATTGAAAAATGAATCAACAAAGACAATACAGAGATTAAGATCGAAATTTAAAAAAAACGCGACGAAGCCTAAATGTCTACCCAATCCTCACAAGTCATAACCTAAGCGGGCCAAATGTCACACTTATGGCATCAAAACAAACGCAAGCGGAAGACTTTATTCACAAAAATGGTTCAACAAAGCTCCTTAACAAAACAAAAGAATTAATAGGTCTAGAACATAATGTCCTTTAAACGAAAATAAATCCAATACAGAGTTTAAGCGGAAGACCAAATCCAAAATTTAAAGTTTGAGAAATTTAAATGAAATGGGGAAAACTATCATCCATTCGGTCCACTAAGGGCTCCTAAGCACTCTTCATTTATAACTCAGCTTTCCTCTTATTACCTGCCGCGGAGAAAAGAAATGCGGCTGAGCTAAAAAGCTCAGTGAACAGATATATAAACAAACGGATAGATCAAATATGCAAGGTAAACGAAATGGAACCACCATAAGCTGGTAGTAGAGATTTTATATATCATACGAACTGAACAAAACAGATAGTTAAACAAAACATAAAGAAATGCCCACCGAGCTCAAACAAATGTCTAAAGCTTGACACATGCTTAGACCCTACAATCAAAAGCATATCATATCGTATCAAATTGTACATGGGAGCTGCAGCTCCAGATGTACCCAACAAATGTGCAATGGGGTGTTGGCACCACACTAAGCCATGCACCAAATCATATCCAAATCCTACACATATTAGCCTAGGATGCATCCATACGCCCCCTACAAATCAAATCAAATCATATATGGCCAAGTGCATAAAGAGCACACACAAAAATGGGGACGCCGTGGACTGATCACACTGCCACAGATAGTGTCACGCCATTGGTGCCATAATGACGCGACCATGGTACCTCCATGGCTAGTTAATAGCTTGGGCATCGAAACAAATGAAAGGGCTCATATAACATATCGGAGCAAACATAATATATCCAAGTAGGTCATGATCAAACATACAAATAAACTCATATCATGACAGTGTCAAATGAAGCATATATCAAACGAATTCAAAGGCTCAACGAAGTTATCAAATAAGATAGCAACAAATAATGAATCATAGGATGAGAAACATAAATAGGGATTTCAGCGAGGCAAATAAATACGGAGTAAAAGTCATGAGAATCCTTAAAAGAAGGATAGAATATCTGTACCTTGAAAGCAAATCAACGCGTACTCTTAAACACAACTCACTCCTTCGGATTATCTACAAGAATTCCAGAATTCGTATGTATTAACAATTTGACTAACTCTTACTTTGCCATCGGTGTCAAACTGGTTAATTAACTCTTAATTATCACTACATACTTGGTTCTCTATCTACACTATTATTTCTTGACGACTTAATTAATTTGTAAATATATATGATACAGTTATATGGATTCTAATAGTTACTTGACATGCTATAAAAAATACAACGAAGTTTCAAAACTGTCTTGCCAAGGTTAATAGTTTTATTTCATGTCATATTCATCAACTAATTAAAAAGTCTTGATGTGCTATTTTTCCAAAAGTAAGTAATTAAAGATTTTTCTTAGACACAAAAACATGAAATTTAACATAATTAAATTCAATACGTAACAGTTTTTCAAGATTATCAAAAGAAGACAACCATCTTGAAGAAACATGAAACACAGAAAATAATTCAAAAGTACCAAGATCAAAGACTACAACAGTAAGATTTCATGGCAAAATTTTCATCTACACCAGTCCTAGCAACACCTAACAACAACTTCTTAATTTATCCTAAATGATTATGCAGATTATACTTTACACAATTTTTAGAATACTAAGAATTGCTTATGTTAAGTACTATGCAAATTCAGTAGGTCGAATAGGAAAATATTCACACGTAACCAACATGTTTTAAAGACACGATTCATAGCGACTCCATCCAAGTTCTTATCCTTATATAAGTCTAACTTAAATTACTTATAAGTATATAGCAAGGTTAAAGTGGTAGCTCAAACGAAACACGAATGAATCAAGCGAACACGAGAAAACACCAAAACCGACCACGATCTCTTAAGATCGGACGAGTACTATCAGAAATAAAAACCCAATGTACACGAACAGCTAAAAAACGAAAACCAAAACCTTGATCCTCACACGAACTGAACTGAACCCAAACACGAACCTCAACCAACTAAACACAGCACTAGAATAAAGTAAACCAAAGCGATTACACGAACGGAAAAACCCAACATGATTCAATGCCGAACATGAACTCTTACTTATGTTCTGCTACTCCTCTAAATCCATCTGATTAAGCAGAATTTTTTTTAGTTTGGAACTTGTTTTGTTTTTGTGTTGAGATTTAGAAAATGAGTGTATACAGATGATGAATTTATATGAATGACTGCTAACCGACTATTCGAATACTACTGAGATTTTGAGGGAGATATTGGACCGAGTAATTTGACTAAGTATGCCATACGTGGGCTTAGCCACTCCAATCTAATTTTATTCAGTTTATATTTATCCATTACTGTATATTTTATATATACTTTATATTATGTCAAGGAAAATTATGCACATTGACTTGTTACTTTTTATGTTTTTATTATTGCCACTAATTAAATAGTTTAGGGTGTTATAGTTACTTGGTGACTGATGCAACCAAAGTTCCTAAAAATTGACAGAAAAGACGCGTATTAGATTGATTTGTACTTTTGCACCACGCATATGTAATAACGTATGAGATGAAAGTAAACTTATATCATAAGAGAACATCATCCGCTAAGTGTCTGTATACTTGCTAAAACACGAAAAAAGTTGCAAAACAAAACTGTTGTCTGCTGGAAAAAGAAAAACATCTCCAAAAAACATACTCAACAGCGTATCATCTCCCCTCATAAACGAAGGAGCACCCTTTGTAAAATCACAACTGGATATCACCATACTCCAACATACCATACCTTTTGGTACGGGCCTCTGCTTGGTACGTTTCTTTCGTCTTTAGGCTCCCATCTCCTATGTTTCTCCAACCTCGCCACTCTCGCTTGCGCATAACTATGGTTATGGTTATGTTTAATCTCTAACAAATCATACTTTCAATTAAAAAATAAAACTCGAAAAGCTTGCATACTTGCAATTAAAGTTTCAACCCTAATAAGCTTACATACTTGCAATTAAAAAAATAAAACTCGAACTTCCAAAATATTTCAGATAAACCCATATCGGCATTTACAGTATGTGGTTTTGATTATCCAACCGAAAAGATTTCTGAAATTTTAAAAACTTGAAAAAAAAATTAGGCAAAATAAAGTTGGGAACCAGGAATAGAAATTTTACAGACTTTATTTACCAATTTTCCAGCACATAAATCCCTGCTAAATCATTTTATTGAGATAATATGATCTTGTATTCATGTTGGACTGAGCAACTATTTTTCTTATACAACAAATGTTCCGAACTAACCCAGACGCAAACTCATTTTGATGACCCATTCCCTGACCCGACCCAGTTTGCCACAGAAAATTAAAACGGGCTAAACCATAAAGTATGTTGAACAAAATAAAAGGTTCAAAGATACGAACCTTGAGCATGATGGCATTGATACTGGTATCAGCTTTCTCATCGATTAAAGTCAACGAAAGAACATTTCCGGTTCCTGACCTTTTACTTTTCCTCCTGAAGTATCTCTTTCCTCAATTACCGCCTTAAATTCCTTTGGCTCCGCAAGTGTGCTTTCACTTAAATGCATATGTAGCTGCTTCCTGACCATAATCCTCATCCAAAGATGGTACCTTTAAGTAAGCCAGTTGGCACAGTTGAGCCAATCCAGGATGGATCTGCAGGACGTAACTGGTTGTATGCAACAACTTCTTGATTTCCATAACCAATGTAAAACACCTCAAATTTGTCTTTAGCTGATTGAACAACGCCACGTGGACATTTACAACCTTCAAGTGAATAAAAGGAGAGATGTTAAGTCAAAACAAATAAAGGGTTGATGAAACTGAATTCTAAAACTGATTTAACTCTCACCATAGCTCGGTTTCATGAGTTATCTACAGTAAATTGAGCAAGAACAATATCACCCTTATTTGGATTAAATGCACCAATCACAGGTGCTTCTTTGATGTTTAAAGAGGCAAGTTGTTGCTGAATTGCAGAACCCTTCTCATCTGCAAAACTTTGAAGGTAGAATTTGCCTCCATCAAGAACTTCATTTACCACAGCCTGAAATTATTGACATTTAAAATTATGAAATTTCATATGTAGCACATCAAGCATAATAATTATTAACATATGATATAATCCTAAGTACCTTAAATATATAGTTCAACTGAGATTTGAAAGCTTGCTGCATTTTAGTATTATTATTTTAAGAGATGATAATTATTATATACCTTAGATTATGACTATGTATAGAAATGATTATTATTTGTAGTTAGTGTTAGGACCTATATAAAAATTGTTAACGGGTTCAATAATGACCTAAATGGGACAGGTAAGACTAATAAAAGAGTAAGTAGCTCACCTTCTCTTGTCAACACGAGTCTTTTGATCTTTGAAGTCATAGATCCTTTGGAACTTTCAAGTAGATGAGTAGATCAAACCTTTGCTGAAATATGTGTAAAATGAAGAAAATCATCTTTTTTGTTTTATGAATATCGTTAAAAAAATTAAGATAAGATCAATAAGTTATAAACATAATGGAGTAAATTGCATAAACCGTCCCTAAAGTTTGGTCAGATTGCATGTTTCGTCTCAAACGTTACGAAAGTGCAAGGATCGTCCCTGTGAGAAACCTTTGGTACAAGTATCGTCTTTGTGGGGAAACCTTTGGTGCAAGTATCGTCCCCGCAGGGACGATACTTGAACCAAAGGTTTCCCCACAGGAACGATCCTTGCACTTTCGTAACATTTGGGACGAAACATGCAATTTGGCCAAACTTTAAGGACGATTTATGCAATTTACTCAAACATAATGCAATGAAAAGAAGACAAATAAATGTTCATCCGACATATGACAACCAATATGACAGTAAGATGTAAACGATACTACAACATATCATGTTGGACTTGTCCAAGTGGACGTAATCTTCTAAGTTTCGTTTCCATGTCTAATTGTTAATCTAATAATCTCATATTTCTGGTTCCATGAAAATATAAGTACTTTAGAAGCAAATATGACCATATGACCATGCGCACTCATCACATTCTTTTTTTTGCAGTGGACTTCATATGAGGAGAACCTAACCACGATCCTAAAAGTGCATTCATTCATACATGTATACGATAAATAATGTGACAAAAATATCACTAATGCTTCATAAGTATACATCCTAAGAAAACGACTTTTGTTTTCATCCCACACCATACTTTTCTTACTTGTCACATTTTACACATTCATATTACTTGTATTAATCTCACAAGTTATATGCTTGATAACATTTAAGACATAGCCAATGTACAGTTAAACATCGTTAATTTATGTATCTCATTTTCTACTAATGTCTCGTAATTTTTCATATGTAAAGGTCCATTTTCTGCTAATGTCTTTTATTTTATGTATATCATTTGCATCAACTATGGGCTGAATTATTACTTGCTAACTAACATCATTTATACACACTCAACAAGAAGACATATCGTTACAATTTCCAAGCTCATAAAAGTTGTTGAACAAAGAAACTGCTTCTTCATCCATTATCCCACCAGTGTATTCGTAACTATTCTTCCCAGCGTCTTCGCCACTATCATGATACATAAAAATGATAATTGCATTTAGATACTTTTGTCAAATTTAGATACTTTTATGAATTGCATGTTTCGTGCAATATACTTTTATGAATTGCATGTTTCATGCAATAATTGATTTCAGATACTTTTGTCAAATTATATAAATGCTTTTAGGCTCTAAATTAAATCCTAGCGAATATCCAATAAAAGAAAGAAAAAAAGTCTTTGCAGCCCCCAAACTGATAATATGTTCCAAACAGCCAATAGAACATTATTTATCCAATCAAACCCTTGTACCTTTTTATGTCCAAACAGCAGTTGTTCAGGTTACTATATTTTCACATTAAACTAATTTTTGGCAATCCCCATACAAAAAGAAACAGTTTTGACCCATTGCTATACCTGTCCGTTTTGATCTTTAGTAAATAAATAGTCATCTTGTAGGTTACTTTAAGCCCTATCGAAGTAAGAAAACTGACCTTGAACAACTACAGATAATTGCCCATTTCTGATTACCTGCATAACTATCTGAAGGTTTCCCCTTAGATTGACCAGAAAAAGATCCTTCATGCACTCAAGTGCCTAAACTGTGTTATTGTTAACCTGATTCAGCAACATTGTGTGAATTAGGTAGATACATGTTATATATTTTATGGCGGGTCAAACTTTATACTATTGAACCGATATTGTGTGCCCCGTCTTTCAAACCATTAGGTTCAGCATTTACAACATTTACAAATATTACAACATATCAACAATAACAATCAAGATCCAAATTTTATTCTCTAAATAATCCTAATAACATACCACTCTTGTTTCTCGAGCAAAATCAGTGAAATTATCAGTCTCATCCCCAAAATTAATGAAATTATAAGCACAAATAAAACCCTAATTTTATAAATTAAACACGAAGAAAAATCAAAAAATAATCTTACCAAATCATATATCCAATTTCATGATCAAGCATATGTTTTGATTTTCCGTGGGTTTTCTGAATCAGTCAAACTTTTTGAAATTTGAAACGGATGGTTTTTGTAAATCCATCACGTTACAGATTACGACATTGATTTGTGGTTTTTGGTTGTTGGATACACATTTTTTTTTGTTTGATGATAATGATTTTGAGCACAAAATCAAACGGTGGTGGATTTTTCTTCACAGATCTAGGGATCTCATTTAATTTTAGGTAATCGGCTGTAAAGGTTTTGTTTGAAAGGTGTTATTTGTGTGAACATTAAATGCCGGTTTTCAACTTTTAATATCAAGCGTTGATTATTTTGTATTTTACACGTGTCGTTTTATAGGAATTTAGAGCCAAGATGATGGTTTCAAAAACCTTCTTTTATATAGGTTATATATATATATATATATATATATATATATATATATATATATATATATATATATATGTATGTATATATATATGTATATATATATATTATAGATTATAGATTTTAGAAAAAGAAAATAAATTAAGGGCATTATGGGCATTTTACTTTTAAAGAGTTTAAAAACTGTCCCTATTCTAAAGAGATATTATCACAAAAATAAAAATCTCAGATCTCATTCTTCTCTCCTATTTTCATAACTTAGCCACTTTCTCTGTAAGAAAAATAAAAAATTAGTTCTCTGCGACAAGGCGGTTATGGTTGGAGGAGGAGGACAATGGCGGTGACGGTTGGAGGATGATGACGACGCCGGCTGCGACTAGGAGGAAGATCAGCTATCCTTTTCAGGTTTTCTTTTTTGTTTTATTATTTTCCTATTTGTTATTCAAAGGGATTTTCACTTTTAATGTTGCAAATGAATTTCAAGACAAAACTGATTGAAACTTTTATAGATTTAACAATCATTTTTACTTTTGATTTTCACATATAAATGTATCAATTTGGTTTGATAATAACTGTTGTGACATCTTTTGTTTGATGTATTATTTTTGTTTCTTGCAAGAAGTAATCGCAAAAGTGAATTTTAAAGAAATTAGTTATGTATATTCATTCATGTTGATACTAAGTAAAATTGATCAGGGTTGGTGGTCCAAAGTTATTAGATTTATACTTATTAAATCAAAACATATACTGTAGAAGTGGTTTGTCTTTAGATTGTGTGTTCAGTTGTGGTTTAACCCATATGGCCATAAATGATACATATCAGTGCTTTTGTTTATGCTTGTTGATGTACATGAACCTGTGGGGTAGCCAACATGTGCATTAATGTGTTTATTTAGTTTTGCATCTTTTAGTTTTCCAGGTTCTCTTCTTTTTTGTTTTATTGGCTGGTCATCATTTTCTTTCAAAAAGGTTTTCAAACAAAAATTATTGATTGTCATTCAAGGTTTCACAGCCATGGTTCTATCTTAGGATATGCAGCTTGAGCTGATGTTAGTGATAGAGTGCATTTGGTGTTTGTTAATTCAAACTTCTTCTTCAAATAGTAGTAGTTTTCATATGGTGACATATTCATGTTACAAATATCCAGTTCCAAAGGACGTTTAGGAAAGTTTAACAGAAAAAGATATAGGAAAATTGGTGGAGGTTATGTTTGTTATGGGTCGCTAGGGGTGTTATCGGGTCGGGTTGAGTCGGGTTTTGAGTTTTAAAAAGTGACCCGCAACCCAACCCGATAAGATATCGGGTTATTTGGTTCGGGTGTTTATCGGGTCTGGAGCCTACTAAGTCCATGATTCAAGAGATGGTAAACATGTTAAGGGGAAGCTTATTGTTTATTTACCATCTACATGCACTCCTATTTGATTATGACAAAAAGGGGAAGAGTGCATGGATTCAGGGGAAGTTCTTCATCTATATTAGCTTCAGGGGAAGCTTGTGCTTATTGGTTTTGTCATTATCAACTAGGGGAAGATTGTTGGGAATTATACTTTTAGATCGTAGGATGTTATAATTCTTCCCCTATAAAAAACTAATTTCGGCCGCGAAATTAATGTCGAATCATAAACGAAAACGTATCAAATCGCGAAAAGAAATGTGGATAGTCGGTCCGCATCATTTCTTTATTTTCCCAAGTAGCCTCATGCATGGGATGATTTTTTCAAAGGACTTTAACAAGAGGAATGGTTTTCTTTCTCATGGCCCGCTCGTGACGGTCTAAGATAGAATCATGCTCCTCAACAAAAGACAAATCTTCGCGAATTTTATCAAACGGATATTGAACAACATGATACGGATGATAGTTGTAACCTCTTAAAAGAGATACATGAAACACATTATGAACATGAGATAATTGGGGAGGTAACGCTAAACAATAAGAAACTTCACCAACTCGATCTAAGATTTCGAACGGACCAATGAATCGCGGACTTAATTTCCCTTTCAACCTAAAACGTCGAACACCCCTACACGGAGATACTTTAAGAAATACATGATCCCCCAGTTTAAATTTCAAGGCTCTTCAATGACGATCTACATAGTTCTTTTGTCATGCCCGAGCTTCCTTAATTATCTCCTTAGCAAAGATAACTTTTTCATTCTTCATCTCAACCAATTTTGGACCTTCTATAACGAGCTCTCAAACTTCATTAAGTTTGTTCTAAAAATTCCTCGAGACATCCTATGACTCCGATAAGTTCACGTTATGTCATGTAACTATTATCACGTTGGCCAGACGTCATAATAATGACATCACATAAACATGCCCTTACCGTTATCATACTTTATCTCAAGTCATAACCAAAATAATAATATCTCATGCTACTATCCTTAATCGCTTACTAATATTTCAAACAAATACGCGTTCTACACTTTCGGTCATATAAATATTGAAAGAATCCCCTTTGATACTTCTATGCCAACTATTATTGTAAGCAAACTCAACTAAACAAAAATACTCGTCTTAATTTCCAGTATGATCCAAAATACAAGATATGAACGTATCTTCTAGAGTCTTAATAGTTTGTTCAGTCTGACCATCAGTCTGAGGGTGAAAAGCGGTACTAAACTAAAGTCTCATTCCCAAATCATTCTACAAAGATTTCAAAAAACGTAAAGTAAAACGCAGATCCTTATCAAACACAATTGATACAGGTGTGTCATGTAACCGAATAATATTTTTCTGGAAGATCTCTGCCAACTTGCTAACTAAGTACCCTATCTGAATGGGAAAAAAGTGAGCCGACTTAGTCAATCAATCAACCACAACCCAAATTGCATCATTCTTCTTAAAGGTGTGAGGCAACCCCGTTACAAAGTCCTTGGAAATTTTCTCCCACTTCTAGGTTAGAATATCTATAGGCTGAAGTAGACCACTTGCACGTTGATGTTCAATTTTAACTTGTTGACACGTTAAGCACTTTGCCACAAATCTAGCCGCATCATGTTTCATACCATTCCACTAGAAATTTTGCTTCAAGTCTCTATACATCTTAGTAGAGACAGGATGAATAGAGAAAGGAGAATTGTGTGCCTCAGTCAAAACAGCTTCTCGAAGAGAGGAATCATTAGGAACGCATAATCTATTACCATACCATATCACACCATGATCGTCCACCCAAAATTCTACCTGCTTACCCTCCTTTAAATTTTGTATCACAGGCCATGATTCACCATCATCTTTTTGAGCTTCCTTGATCCGCAATATAAGGTTAGGTTCAATCTTAAGGCTAGCTACATAACCTTCAGAACTATGAACAACTAACTCGACTTCCATGAGCTCTAAATCTTTGATAATCTTAGGTTGAATTTTGAGACAAGCCATAATTCCAGAATTCTTTCTACTAAGTGCGTCCGCTACCACATTAGCCTTCCCAGGATGATACTGAATATTTGCGTCGTAATCCTTGAGAAGTTCCAACCAACGTCGTTGCCTCATATTTAACTCCTTTTGAGTAAAAATATATTTGAGGCTTTTGTGATCGGTGAAGATGTCACAAGTTTCCCCATATAAATAATGTCTCCAAATCTTAAGAGCGAAGACGACTACTGCCAACTCTAGGTCATGTGTCGGATAATTCACCTTGTATGGTTTCAGTTGCCTCGATGCATAAGCGATAACCTTACCATGTTGCATAAGAACGCAGCCAAGACCTTTCTTCGACGCATCACTATAAATTTGGTATCCACCTGTTCTAGAAGGAAGAGTAAGTACGGGAGAAGAAACTAATCTCCTTTTTAGCTCCTCAAAACTCTTTTCTCATTCTTCATTCTAGACAAACTTCTCTCCTTTTCGCATAAGTTTCGTTAAAGGTAATGCAAGAAGTGAAAAACTTTCCACAAATCTTCAATAATAACCCGCAAGCCCCAAAAATCTTCTAACCTCAGTCACCGTCGTCGATTTCGGCCATTTAGTCATAGCCTCAACCTTAGCAGGATCCATAGTAATTCCATCGGCTGATACAATATGACCCAAGAAAGCCACTTGTCCTAACCAAAATTTACACTTTGAGAATTTTGCCTAAAGCTTCTTCTGACGCAAGATTTCTAACACAATACGAAGACGATCCTCATGCTCCTCTCTCGTCTTCGAATACACCAAGATGAAATCAATAAACACTATGATAAATCTGTCAAAGACAACATGATTCATCAAATTCGTAAAAACTGCCAGAGCATTAGTCAATCCAAACGGCATCACAAGAAACTCATAATGACCACAGCGAGTGCGAAAAGATGTTTTGAAACCGTCTTGCTCCTTTACATGTAGCTAATGATAACCCTGACCTCATATCAGTGTTTTAGAAAAACTTTACACCAAGAAGTTGATCAATAAATTATCGATTTGCGGTAGTGGGTGTCTGTTTCTAACCGTAATACGATTCAGCTCCCTATAATCAATATACAACCTCATGCTACTATCCTTCTTTTTCACAAATAAAACTGGCGCACCCCACAGAGATACACTCGGTCGAATAAAACCACGTTCTAGAAGTTCTTGGAGTTGATCTTTAGCTCTTTCAATTCAACTAGAGATATTCTGTACGGAGCTTTAGAAATGGGTTGAGCACCAGGAATTAACTCAATAGTAAATTCAACTTCTTGCTCAGGTGGTAATCCTAGAAATTCATTAGGAAATACATCAGGAAAATTTCAAACTGTTGGATGACTCTCGAGGCGAGGTCCATCCAACGAAGTGTCTTTAATTAATGCTAAGAAACCTTCACATGCGTGAGAAATTAATGTTCGATCTTTGAGAGCAGAGATAATTTTAATGGGCTTACCAAGTCGGGGACCATGGTAAATGAATTTAGGATTGTTCAAATCGCCAAAAATAACACGTTTCGTATAACAGTCGATTGTAGCTCGATGTTCAGTCAACCAATCCAAATCACTCATTTCCAAAGGAAGCAAATTAGCATAACAAATGTCATAACCAACACGTAACGGATAACGCCTAAACTCATGACTAATAACCATAATATTTCCCATAGGCGTATAGAAAGATAAGGCGAGATCTAATAATGTAGCCAGAACTTTAAGATGTTTAGCAAATGTAAGAGGAACCACAAAATGCGTCGAATCGGTACCAAATAAAAAAAACACATAATGATCCTACATATAAAAGCTCCTAAAACAGACGAAAGAGTTTCCTGAACGGACGAAGAGGCATCTAAATGACTGACAAATGAATCAACAAAGACAATATAGAGATTAAGATCGAAATTCGAAAGAGAGCGATTAGATCGAAAATGAAACCTAAATGTCTACCCAATCCTCACAGGTCATAACCTAAGTTTTACAAGACGAACCTGCAGCTCTGATACCATAACTGTAACACCCCACCCGTACGGGTCAAATGTCACACATATGGCATCAAAACAAACGCAAGCGGAAGACTTTATTTATAAAAATGGTTCAATAAAGTTCCTCAACAAAACAAAGGAATTAATAGGTCAAGAACATAATGACCTTCAAACGAAAATAAATCCAATACAGAGTTTAAGCGGAAGGCAAAATCCAAAATCCAAAGTTTGAGTAATTTAAATGAAATGGGGAAAACTATCATCCATTCGGTCCACTAAGAGCTCCTAAGCACTCTTCACTCATAACCTAGCTTCCCTCTTATTACCTGCCGCGGAGAAAAGAAATGCGGCTGAGCTAAAAAGCTCAGTGAACAGATATGAACAGATATATAAACAAACGGATAGATCAAATATGCAAGGTAAACGAAATGGAACCACCATAAGCTGGTAGCAGAGATTTCATATATCATACGAACTGAATGAAACAGATAGTCAACAAAACATAAAGAAATGCCCACCGAGCTCAAACAAATGTCTAAAGCATGCCACATGCTTAGACCCTACAATCAAAAGCATATCATATCATATCAAATTGTACATGGGAGCTGCAGCTCCAGATGTACCCTACAAATGTGCAATGGGGTGTTGGCACCACACTAAGCCATGCACCAAATCATATCCAAATCCTACACATATTAGCCTAGGATGCATCCATACGCCCCCTACAAATCAAATCAAATCATATATGGCCAAGTGCATAAAGAGCACACACAAAAATAGGGACGTCGTAGACTGATCACACCACCACATATAGTGTCACGCCATTGGTGTCACAATGACGTGGCCATGATACCTCCATGGCTAGTTAATAGCTCGGGCATCGGAACAATCAAAAGGCTCATATAACATCTCGAAGCAACATAAAATGTTTAATAAGTGTAAAATACACATATCCGTTTATACCTAAAATAGCCCAATTAAACCCAAAACATATTAAAAATGGCAAAAATATGCTTGTTTTTATGTTTTGTGTGTGCATGTACAGATATATCAAAAATCACAAGAAAATCGCCAAAAACGGGCAAACACGAACACGAGAAACGAAAGAGCACAAAAGAAGCCAGAGATGCAAAGCCGAAGCCAAGAAAAAGTCAACCTTCAGTCAAATTGGTCAAACCTTGGTCAACAGAAGTCAACCCATAAAAGACAAAAACTTAAAATGTTTCAAATCAACCCTCCAAGTTTCAGAAAGTTACCATATTGGTCCCTTAAACCTTAAATGGGCCTAAAACCCTTAAATACTATAAGTTTCATCATAGTGCTATAAATAGCACACTCACACACACACATTGTATCTTCTTTTTTTTCTAGTTAGTTTTTCAATTTTAGCTTAATTGTACTTTAGCTTCTGCAAATTTTCTTTAAATGTAATTCAAGCTTTTTGTTATTCCTTTTCAAAAGTAATGTAATCTCCTTTAGTTATTAATGAATTCAAACTTTTTATAAGTTGTTTTACATTCATAAGGTTTCAAAATTTTCTTCTGGACTCAACATTGTGATACTATGCTTTATATATACGGACCAATTACGATAGCTAGTTCATGCAAGTATTTCTTCTTTATCAACCGTAGTATCCTTAAAACCTTTGTTAAGACTCGATTAACTTCGCTTATAAATATAATAGCTACGTAAACTAATAACTTTAAAAATAATTTAACCGATGTCTATTGATTCTAAGAGATAAACAGATAGTCAAAGGTTACCTCAAAATAATAAGAACATGCCAACAGAACCCGAAACCAAACTCGAGATCAACCACAAACGCTAAGATACAACGAGATAAGATGGAACCCGAAACCTCGACGTACGCGGACATCTAGACGTAATCCAAAACTCTACCAAGTCACCAACTATACCCCTATAACGAAGTGAAATCGAAACCAAAACCTACGTACGAACATAAACGGAATCTAGACACAGAAACAACACAATTCTGAACTCAAACTAGAACAACAATTCGAACCAAACCCGAAACGAACAAACAAACCGTGACCCGACATGAATGCAAACGTCCAACTTACATGATAAAATCCATTAACCCAAAACTCATGCTCACGTACATTCACTTTAATCGTGCTATCATACTTGATATTTGGATTTTTGTTTTGTATTTTTGTGAGTGAAAGAAAAGAAACTGATAAAGAATAGGGTAAAAGCCATTAATACTCTATGTAATAACATGTATGACTCATTGTGCTTTCTCAATTCTTAAACTACTTATTATACACCATCTTTAAGGGTAATTTGGTCATTTCTTTCATATTCATCTTCTACATCTCAACTCCGGCAAAACACATTGAATTCCGGCTATAAAACCCAGTTTCCGACAAAAATAAAAACACATAAAGGCTCCATTTCTGACCCGACATATTGACCGGTTTAACTAAATCAAAAAACTCTGTTCAAAAAAAAAAAAAAAACTAAATCAAAAAACCACTTACATTTATAATTGGGGTCTGCCATTGCCGCTTACAGTTGGGGTGCTTTTAATATAGCCTTGCCTTTTCAATTTATTCACGAATTTTACTCTTTTTCCATTTCTCTCAAGCAGTGGCTATTAGGACATAGGACCCTACACATCATTGACTAAAAGAACCATATATTCATATTACAACCACAGATCGTTAGCTAAGGACATTGACTCCTGAAGTAAAAGACACTTAATGTTAATCTGTCACTTGATATTAGTCTTTGCATAACCGACGTTGATTCTTGTCTTAAAGTAAAAACTAATCTGACACAAACAACTCTGGCTTAGGTACCATCATTCTTCAATATTGAATAAATAACACTGTGATGGTTGGTGATGATGGCCGGAAGTGGTGGTGGTTTTGATGGCCGAAGGTGGTTGGTGGTTTTGATGGCCGGAGGTGGTTGGTGATGGTTGGTGAAGAAGACAAAGGGTATTGTTGTCTTTTAATGTAAAAAAAAGAATTGATTAAGCATAATGAGTCGAAAATGTGATGTATAATGACACATTTAAAAATTCAGAAAGCATAATGAGTTATACATGTGAGTACATAGAGTATTAATGGCTTTTACCCTAAAGAATATATGGTGTAAATCTTAAACGAAGTTCTCGAAAAAATTGGGATGAGGTGAAAGAGTTTGTTGACCGAGTACTAACTTGACTAGTAAATCCCAACGTGAGTTTATTTTAAATTATCATTAATTTATTTAAATCCTATTTCATGCATACACAATGTTATCTACGTATGCATATATTTCTTATTGTAATGTATGTTTAGCGTTATGAAAAATCTAGGGTGTTATAGTGTATGCCGTATATATGACATAGCATGTCATCTAATGAGATTTGGGGTTGAGGTTCTTCTTGGTGTAAGCACATAAACCAAACAATTTTCAAACAAAATACAATGATCCAAATACTATTCAATGATAAAGACTAGTTACGTTCATGACCTGTGTACAGTCAAGTTGAGTATATGGCTTAACCAAAAGGCTGATAAATGCTTGATTGACTCTTGGCGATATCCAATAGCACCATATCATCCTTTAAAAATCTATTAGTGTAATTTAGAAAAATTACTTGTCGCCTATTATATGTTCTCAGTACTAGCATAGCATCTACTACTCAATGAGTCAATATCTTATATTTAACCAAACTACATAGAAAGTTGCCTTTTAATTTATAACAGCCTAAAATTCTAAGTGTCATATGTGTAATTATAACAGTACTACCATAAGTATGAATAAAAGAAAACATCAGATATAAACGCATTGTATTAAAATTTACTAGTACAATACTATAAGATATTCAAGATATATAGATATTATACTAATTAGATAAAACTACATTTGAATGAGTTTTAAAATAAAGTCCACGTTGATATACTTTTTCCATAATACTCGGTCCACAAACATGCATCTCATCCCATATTATTCGAGAGTCAGTTGTCCCTTCCCCACGCATATAATGACCTCTCATACTCATCATTCTTTGATAAAATTTCAAAACGACTCATAAATAAGTTCTAAAGTAAACCATCAAATTCGTATGCACAAATAGATTCACGCTGGTGTTGGTATTGCGCTCGTGTTCTGGTTCTTGTCCAGAAGATCGGTTTTGTTGTTCTAGTTCGAGTTCGAGCTACGTGTTCCGAGATTAAGTTGCTGTTCGTACGTAGGTTAACGGTTTGGTCCGTCATTGGGTTGTTTAGGTGAGCGTGTACGTTGGGTTTCGGGATCGGTTGTGTCTCGTTGAATCTAGTGCTCGTGTTCGTGTTCGACTTCAAGTTGGTTTCGGCATCTCTTCTATCCGTCTTTATAAGGTATATACGGTTATATACCATTCTAACACATGATATGCACGTTAAGATACATGCATGCTAATGTGAATTGGATATTTGATATTAAAATGGAGTTTAACATCTGCTAATTGTGTAGTAACAGGGGCTGACATAATGTGAATGAGAAACAAGAGAATGAGCATGCATGATTAATACATGACTATATATGACGCCAATTATAAACTATAAATTTTCATGAACATGTTACTGATAGCAAGATTTAGACGTGTGTTTCAGTAGAAAATGGAAGTAAGAAATATGATAAGAAAGAAAACCTTGTAGTTACTAATGTCAAGATCAAAATTTGTAGTTAGTATTATGTGTTAATTATGTTAAGTGATACAAGGATTCGAAAATAGATAATGAAGAATTCAAAATCGGGTTCGGTAATACTCTCTGTTGATTAACATGATGGATCCTTATATATATACATGACGTATAAAAAGAGTTATCAGTTGGCAACTATTTTTGAGCTTAATTGTACTTTTATCACTTCCGAAACTAATTTGATGATGAACTCGTAAAAGTTACTGTTTATCAACGCATGGGAATTCTTAACTTGATAAAGTGAAGCTTAGCAAATATGACTTATAAGAAGAAACTATAATTAGTATAGTGGTCACAAGGCCTAAATAGATATTTAACCATGTTAACATAGGTGTGAAATATAATGACTATGAATGACGGCAATGAACAAGTGATGAAACAACTTATGTTGAGTTTTATACTCAACCGCAGCCAACAAGAAGAAATGGTGTCATGCATGGTCTTTGTGATAGTTTTGTACGTAAACTCAAGAGACTCATGTATCCATTCAAAATGAATGAAACTAGCTTAGATTATTATAACTAGTTAACCTATAGGTAAGTAATATCTATCTATGTGCATGGAATCGTTATCGAGAAACAAATGAAATATTAGTATTATAAAAGGTTATACAGTTAAGGGTATGTAACAGCGAAGAATTACAAAATAATGGCATGTAAACTAAAGAATATATATAAATTAGTGTGAATAATAAATTGTATTAATTAGTTCCAAATTCATGTAGATAATCTGAAACGGGAGTAACTCGATTTTGATTTGTCAAGTAAGCGTTGATTTGCTCAAGGTACGGATATTCTTAATACTTACTTTTCCTTACTATTACTATGATTTATGCGTTTCTTCGTTCGTTCCGTTATTCGTACAGATATTCTACCTTTTCTTTTAAAGATTCTCATGACTTCTGCTCCGTATTTAATTGCCTCTTAGCAATCCCTATTTATGTTCCCCATCCTAAGATTTGATATTCGTTTGCTATCCTATTTGATAACTTCGTTGAGCCCTTTGAATTCGTTTGATAAATGCTTCATTTGACACTGCCATGATATGAGTTTATTCGTATGTTTGATCATGAACTTCCTTGGATATATTATATATGCTTCGATATGTTATATGAGCCCTTTATTTGTTTCTGATGCCCGAGCTATTAACTAGCCATGGAGGTACCATGGCCGCGTCATTGTGGCACCAATGGCGTGACACTATCTGTGGCGGTGTGATCAGTCCACGGCGTCCCCATTTTTGTGTGTGCTCTTTTATGCACTTGGCCATATATAATTTGATTTGATTTGTAGGGGGCGTATGGATGCATCCTAGGCTAATATGTGTAGGTTTTGGATATGATTTAGTGCATGGCTTAGTGTGGTGCCAACACCCCATTGCACATTTGTAGGGTACATTCGGAGCTGCAGCTCCCATGTACAATTTGATACGATATGATACGTTTTTGATTGTAGGGTCTAAGCATGTGTCATGCTTTAGACATTTGTTGGAGCTTGATGGGCATTTCTATATGTTTTGTTGACTATCTGTTTCGTTTCAGCTCTTATGATATACAAATCTCTGCAACCATCTATGGTGGTTCAATTTTGTTTTACTATACATACTTGGATCTATATGTTCGTTTAAAAATATCTGTTCATATATGTTCACTGAGCTTTTTAGCTCAGCCGCATTTCTTTATTCGCGGCAGGTAAATAATGGGAAGCTGGGTTTGATGAAAGAGTGCTTAGGGGGGGAGCTCATAGCGACTGAATGGATAATAGTTTTTCCCATTTCATTTAAATTGCTAAACTTTGGATTTTGGATTTTGTCTTCCGTTTAAACTCTGTATTGGATTTATTTTCGTTTGAAGGTCATTATGTTTTAGACCTATTAATTCCTATGATTTGTTGAGGAACTTTTGTTGAACCAGTTTCATGAATAAAGTCTTCGCTTGCGTATGCTTGATGACATAAGTTGACAATAAGACCCTTTCTCGTATAGGTGTTTACATAATTAATCCAGAAGGCTTATGCCTACTGCCTACATGACTGTTGACCAAGTACTGATGAATTACCATCTTGTGTCACATTGTTATTTGCCGGACCTTATTGCCAATTCTCCTAAAACATGTCCAATTCTCCTAAAACAAGATTTCAAGAGCAACAATTCAACTTACCTCACATAATGAAAGTATATATCATATATTTATATCCTTAGTCATTTAATCCTTGTGGGATTACAATTCTAACCGACTAAGGGAAAGAAAAAAAACAATCGAACCCTTTATTCTTTAGTTATTCTTTATTAGTCCCTCACGTTTAACCTTTAAACGTTTAACTAATTATTAATACTTGTTAACATTTAACGATCGTTCGTTACTCACTTAATATATTACCTTAATATATTTTCTCGTCATTTAACATATAAACGTGTGCGTCCCCTTAGGCTCGAAAATATTTCCGGACATATTTATTCATATATGGTCATAATCCAACAGAAATGATATGGCATAGATTAGCTTCCTCCCATGTTAATTTGAACATGATAAGCGTGAGAGTAGCAAAGCCGTTCCTGAGTTTTTGAGAGCCCCGGGTGAAAATCCAGAACGAGACCCCCAAAAACTTACGTTAAACAAACGGTTTTATAAGATACAATGCCAACTAGCATGTAGATGTTCAACATAAGGCAGACGAAGATTTCTTCTCATCTGTCCGGAAGCCTTTTCCTATTCAAGAAAATTGCATGTACATTTGAATGTAAATTATATATGAAAAAATTTATGGGCCTTCAAAAAATTGTGGGCTTTGTATGTGATTGCACAATTATGTGGGCCTGATTTTTTAAACTCAGTAGATTTCTTGTCTTTCTATTTATTCAGTCACCTGCTAAGAGCCTAAGATAACCTATCATGTTCATTTGATAGCTCACATGACCATAACTTACAAGTAAGTGCCATGCTTATACAATTTCCCCAATATCCAAGTAATCAATATGTATTATACTATATATATAATTTTTAATAAGGATTAACGTGGGAGGCAAGCGGGCAACAAGCGGCGCCGCTAGCCCTTTTTGGATTGCAACCAATACGTTTAAAAACCACATCCGTATATCTAGGTGTCATAACATTGTTGTGCATAACCCGTTGAACTCGGCTGAGTAGCTCTACCGCCTCCGGTGCAAGGAAACAAAAGGTATCAAACGCAAAAGGAATAAACACGTGTTGATTTTCAATGCATGCTTTCTCGTGTTTTGTCACTTTGCACGAGGCAGCTTTCAAAGCAGCCTGACCCGTTGTAAAACTCTTACTACTTAACCCCACGAGAGGAGAAACCCCGGTCAAATCCACGCACGCATGTTTCCCTCCAACCCATCCAAAAACCAAAACGTTAGCCGGTCTAAGTGTAGATCTTCCATCCGACGGGTCAGTTAAAAAGTTCACAGGTGTTTCTTTCTTGGCGGAAATCCCGACACGCCTACATATGTCACAAAAGACGTCCCTACGTAATTAACATTTTCTCACATTTTATCACGTATAACATTTTAATTGACAAGTAATATAAGGTTTAGGTCATATAATATAGATAAAAAAAATCAAAATCTCGTTTTGGAACGTAAATTACAATAAATATCATTAAATGTCACCAACTCTCTTATAAGGTGTTGCAATGTTAATATTTTGATGTGTCGTTATACCAAAATTTTAATATGCCGTGACAATACATTAAAATATGCATAGTAAAACTTCTTACGAAAAGTTTATGACATCTGATGATATATTATTTATAAGGGTTTTTCTGACATGTGTCTCATTGGCACATGATAAAGTGGAGACAAAGGCTGTGTGTCACAGCTTTGATTGACCAGCAGTCATTATTATTAATCATTATCAGGCCTCACAATCACTTGCTAGTTAATCAAGCTGTGACACACAGTCTTCTATTCCCACTTTATCATGTGCCCCTAAAGCACATGTTAAAAAAACCCTATTTATAATTTATACAAGGCTCTGAAAAAAAGTTTGTTGTTATTTATAACCTAAACTCGTCAACAATATGAGGTTATTATTGGTTTGAATGATTGACTTGTTTTCTATTAATTACAAATTAGCAGGGAATTCGCGCGTTGCGGCGGCGGGTACACTCTGACGTTTAATCGGAAAATAAAAAGAACATGATCTCGGTGAGGCTCGGTTCACCAGTTTCTATCGATTCCGACAGGTCCACTCCGGTTCGTCTTCGGACGGTTTTTATTGGTTAGCCGAACCGATGGTGACTCCGGTTCTCGGGTGAACCCGTTGGTCCGGTCCGGTTTCAAGACTATATACATCATCATTTTAAAGAGACATCATATGTACGCTTTTGTAGATATATGTTTTTAATTGTTGTAGAATGTGAATATATGATTGTATTTTTTAGTAACGAGGTGTAATAGTCATTTATTAATTACGTATTAATTATTTTTATTTTCCAAAATGGGTATTAAATAGGAGTATTAATTATGTATTAATTATTGTCAAGTTCTAATTATGTTTTTATGACTTATACGCTATGTAAAAATAACTGTAAGTTGAAAATTCAAGCCTTTTTAAATGAAAGGCAAACATGCTTAATAAGTAGTATAAGCTGGACGGAGTGGAGGTGAGTTTGCCAAAACTCACCTCGGTGGCTTATGAAGTCGCGCGCGACTTGCCACTCCGGTGGTAAAACTCACCGAGGTGAGTTACTTTTGTGAGGTGAGTTTTGGCATGTTTTTGTGTCAATTCGGTGAGATACTCACCTAGTGTGGGTTTTAAAAATAGTGGGTCCCTCCCAAAATGTAACCGTTTTATATAAAAAAAAAAAAAAAACCCCACTTTTTACTTATAAATACCCACTAATTCATCTATTTTTATACACAATATTCTCACTTTTAAATTAATATAGCTTGTTTACTTTCACACACCGTCGATGAAATTCACGCTTTAGTTCAAAAACTAATTCACGAAGATAGCGTTCGTCAGAAAGCGATGATGGATTTAGCCGTGCAATTTGACAATGCAAGCGCAGCTAAACAAGATCTTAGACAAGCATACGAGAAATGCAATGACATTCCACAAGAGACTCGTAATTTAATCGACGCTTTTTTGAAACGAGAATCTGATAAAGATTACGAGATAAATCTTGCTATGTATCGAAAGGCAGGAAAAATAGAAAAACAAATTGAGGCTAAATATGTTTGGTTATCTGAAAATACAAACTCCTTTCATTCTCCCACTATAAATACCAACTCTTTTCACAACTTTTTCTCACACATTCAAACAACATTTCAAAAACTCACCATGTCTGAAACCAACCAAAGCAATCCCTCGGCACCCGAAAAACCAACCGAACCAATCCATCAACAACCTTACACAACCCCCAACCACGACTCAGAAACCCATAAGGGTGGTTCCTCATCTGAACAAAATACGCACAAGCCCACATCTCCCATTACTCACGGATTTCTTACTGAGAAAGAGTATCAACAACTACTTCAGGATTAAGAGGTACTAAGAGAAACATTGGAAGAACAAGCAAGAGCTGAAAAAGAGTGGGATGATAGAATTAAGAAAGAAGAAGCTGAACGTTAGTTATTCATTTTGGAATTTGGAGTGCAAACTGATTCGGAATACGAAACAGATTAATAATATATGTATTGTTTTTAATTTACTATGTACGGTTTTTAACTGTGTTGTAATGTTTTTAATTTATGAATAAAAGTTTTTAATTTAGTTAACGTTTTTATTAATTTCGTACGTTTACGTTTACGTAAATATTAATTTTTTTAGTTTATGAATAAAAGTATTTAAATAAAAAAGGGTGAGTAATGTGAGTTTTATTGGTAAGGTGAGTTCTTGTTACGGTTGAAAGGTGAGTTGCAAGGTGAGTTTTATTTGGAGAGAGAAAACTGATGTGGCGCTGACGTGTCATGTGGGTTTACCACCACCACTCCATCCGGCCTAAGTATAGATATAGATAACAGCATATAATACATCAAATCACAAATAATAAGGCTACCCACTATAAGGACCACCAGCGACTTACATTTTCCCCTGCCACATCAGCTTTCTCTCGCCGGCGACCTACAGGCGATTTTTTGCCACTATAAGACGACCTTCATTTTTTTCTCAATTTTTTCTAAAAATTAAATTTCATTAAAAATAAAAACATTTTATAATTGTAATAAAAACATTACATAATAATGTTAAGGGAATGCATTAACCACTGACACTTTCATGAACCGTATCCTTACGGAAAACCTTAACCACATTTCTCATTGTAATGTTAAGGTAATGCATTGATGGTTTAGGAGAAAAAACTGAAACATTAGCGAGTATCAAAGCAGCTCCTACAGTAATATCATTTCCATAACCACCCTCATCAATGACTGTGTGATGTATTGTTCCATGTATTGTACCTGAGAGATCTTTCATGGTCACTGTGAGATCACCAATCACATTTGGAGAACAAGACTTGACTATTGCAACAACTTGGTCAAGTTTCCCATTGTTCATAAAAAATTTGATGTCTCCTAAACACCCACTCACAGTGCCACCATTACCATTCAAATAGTTAGTGGCGCTAACTCACGACCCACTATTAAAATCCTCATCCTCACCGACATCCTCAACAACTTTCTTCATATATTCTTGTGTAGACATTACAGCCCCATCCAAACCAAGTAGAATATCCCTTTGTTTAAGAAGCTTGGCTGCTTGAACAATACCCGCAGGATCGGGTATTATCCTAACTGGATTTTAGGTTGAGGGGGTGTTTCAACACGTGTGGTGCTAGAGGGACGCAAAACGGGTGTTAATCGGAGATCGGAATCATCTATATAAAGACTGAGTTCCCATTGATCATTTTTGTTATTGAGATTGGAATCCATTTGAGATAGTTGGATAAGAAGTTGTGTGAGAAAATGAATGATGATAAAGGGGTATTTATAAGAGAAAAGTAGCCATTGAAATTTAAAACATTACATTTAAAAGTAGCCGTTAAAATTTTAAAACATTACATTTAAAACAACAAAATTAAAATAATTCCTAGATTATTTATTTGACTCGTATTCTGAATCATATTTCACCCTAAATTCCAACATGAATAACTTATCATCAGCTTTTTTTGCCTAATTTTCTCCTCTTGTTCTATTTCAGCCCTTGCTTCTTCTTCTAATGTTTCTCTTAAGGCTTCTTCATCTAGATGTAGTTGATGTAACTCTTTCTTAGTAAGATATACATCACCTATCTCATGGGTTTGTGATGATGAACCACCTATATAGGTTTGTGAGCCGTAGTTGTATTTTTTCCGTACCAAACTAATTTAGCATTCATTTATTTTTCTATTTTTGTCGCCTTTTCATACATAGAAAGATTCAGCTCGTAATCTTTATCGGATTCTTCTTTTAAGAAAATGTTGATCATGTAGATTAATTTATCCCAAGAAACATATAATCATAATATGAACGATCACATAATATTATATATAACATTAAAACTTACTCGATACAAAAGATGAGATCACCATAAACAAAGAACACCGGTAGGATGGAGATCTTCTACTTAATCCTCTCTTCGTAGTGATGGATCGTAATGTTTTTGTGTGTTTCTTATGAGGTGAATAATCCTCTATTTAAAAGAGAGGTCAAGCAGGGATCAACTCGTAATTTAGGTATGATTATGTAATCATTACCATAATTCATTACCTAGACATTATCTCTTAAGGAAAGTTGATCTTCCATCAAGATACAATATCCTAATCCTACGGAGTTTTAATATGGTAACTAAATATTATTTAATTACTCTTAATATTACTCATATAAATCAACAATATATAATGTACAAATATACTAATACATTAAATAGGTTAGAACACAATTATAGAGAAATATTGTAACATTCCGTATTTTCAGGTCATTTACGACGTCATCTATTTTACTAATTATTATTTTTTCGTACGCGTTTACTTTTAATTCTTATTATATAGTTAAATCGTGTAAGTTAAAAATCAACAATTAGCGTAAGCGGGCACCAAACAAATTAAAGTTTACGTTAAGTAATCACTATATTATTATTACTCAAAAGTAATAATTTACTTATTAAGTTTTATTTTTATCGGTTACGTAAAATGTTACGTTTCGCGATAAATTACGTTTAAGCATTCCCGGAATCACCAAAACTTTTCTACGCTTCAACAAATACCCACATTTATACCCAATACCTAAAGTTTTATTAAACTTTAGCCAAGTAAATGTTATTTACACTTTG